>PVKM010016374.1:0-26919 GCA_004027735.1 Carollia perspicillata
GAAAACAGGCAAGGTAGGTCAGTTTTCATTCAGCTGGTGGTGGCCGGTGGTTTTTCTCATGAGGCAGGTGGGTCTAGCTGGAGGCTCTGGGTGGGCCTGGCTTACATTTTTCTCTGATAATAGAGCTCTGCACTGGCTTCTCGGGTTTAACCGTTGACTTCCTACATTCTGCATTTGCCTGAACAGATGTGCACTATCCTGCCCCCTTGTATTTTCTTCCTCCTCTTTGCCTCACTGCAATAGACCTTCGGCCTCTTTCTGCTCAGGTCTCCTGACTCAGACAGTCCTAATGGACAAGGTCTCAGACAACCTCTTACTGTGGCTCCTACAAGCCCTCTTGCCTCCCTGTGTGCCATGAACTCTGGGAATGAACACCAGCCTTAATAGGGGGCATCCTCTTGGTCTCACCTAGAAACGAAAAGCCTTTTCTGTTGTCAAGATTTCCAGGGTAGGAGTCAAACCCTTCTGAGAGCTGACTTTCCCTTTCCCAGCTGTAAGTCCGGCATCAGGCCCCCAAATGCAGCATGCATAGCAGTATTGTCTGGAAGATCCTCTTGAAACCCACCTTACTAGGTTAGGAGTGGGAAGGAGTAAACCCTTATTATCCTCTCAAAGAGGAAGTGGAACGCAAAGCCTCACAATAGCTCACTTCAACGCAAGCTCATTTCCAAACTCTCATTTCTTTCACATTCTGACCCCTTTTCCTATATAGGTTTTCTGATTGGAATTCCAAAAGACTTCAAACTTTTCCCTAATTTCCTTTAAAAATCTACACATGGAAAAGTGTCATTGAAATATTGCATCTAATCTGTCTTGGACTTTTCCAGGCAACCTCACCTTTAACATACAGTTATATAGTGAACAAATAAGTCAAGGGTTAAACCACAGAGTTAGACTGGACTTTTAGAGCTTAAACTATACGTAAGTTAGAAATGTCCTGTGTTTGGGAAGATAGTCATGCATTTACTAAGTCCTTCATTTTCACTTGCATTTAGTGTCTCTGATTTGTTTTTAAAAATGGGCTTCCTAGTACCAATTAATTTGAGTTAATTCAACTTACAATGATAAGATGAAGCAGAAGGCATTGCATGCTCTGACTCCCCAGTCTCTCTGTGTAAGTTGTTTCTTTGCCTTCCTAGTTTCTTTGAGAACTCAAGAGGCAACAGAGCATAAGCAGCTGTGCGCCTTTTCATCTGAGCAAAAATCTTAAACTACTGAATGAAAATTTCTCTTTTTACTCCCTTCACACAGTTTCAGTAAACTGAATTAGCCCATTTCATTACATGAAAATTCTCTCTGATGAGCGAAAGAGCTACTAATGAATAAAACTGTAAACAATTAGATAAAGCAAGTTGCTAAAATTTAAACTATTTATCAGTTTCCACAGCCAATGGGAACAAAGCCAAAGGAGATAGCACCTGCTCTCTCCCCGCACTGTACCAATGCTCCGCTGTGAGAGTCTTCGTCGACCACCACGTTTCTGTTCTCACTTGGAAACAACCCCACAATTCTAATATCTACATGGAAGAGTAACATAAGGATAGCCATGAAAAAATAAGAAAAGAAATTGGGTGAAATTAGCTCTACCAGATCTAAAGTATCTCTCTCAGACTATTATAGCAATTAAAACAGAAGAATATTCCACAAGAATAAACTGAGAGCTAAACAGACAGCTAAACAGACATTTAAAAACTATAAGGCACTTTTAAATTAATTTAAATGTATAAGATAAAGATGTCATTTCAAACCTATAAAATTTTCATACATTATTTAATATTATTTAGTGAATAATAATGGAAAATCCAGCTTCTATAATAACTGGAGGAAGTATAAAATATACATACAAACACACACATGTGTCAATCATATGAAATGGATGCACCTAAACATATGTTCTTAGTGTTAACAATAAAATCTAGTTAAATCAAGACTCAAAACCAGATAATGGAACTAAGAAAATTATTGCAATAGGGTATGACTAAAACAATATGGAATAAAGATTACCTTTAAGTCTTGGCCAAAAGATCAAAAGCCTTTAAAATAAAAAGATAACACTTTTCAATAGCAAAATTATATAAATAGATAAAAAAGGAAGATAAAAACTGGGAAACACACATAACACATGATCATATAAAACACCTATTTTAGATGTATACAAAGAAAGCTTATAAACCAGGAAGAAAAGCCAAAAAACTGAACAGAAGTGCAGGCAATTGGTAAAAAACAGTAGTGTTCTAAAAATAAAATCCAGATAACTCTAAATACATAAAGAGATGATAAACCTCATATTAACTTAAAACAAATTAGAACCGTGAAGTTTTTTTATCATTGATATGAACAAAAAATAAAAATAGTGATGGTGAGAGTGTGTGTATAGACAGTCTAACATGCTATTGAAAAATACATTGGAAATATGCTTTTGAAAAGGAATATGGTAATGCCTGTCAAAATTGTAGATACAAATCAACTTTGATTCCATTTTTGCAGTTTAGATGATTTAACAATCCATGTTTAGAAAGTTAATCTAAAAATATACAGATGTATAAAGATGTTTTAATATTGGGAATAACAATACTGAAAAAATATAAATGCTATCAATAATGGGCCAGATTGACATTCTTTTATCCCTCCAGTGAAATACTCTGAAGCACCATGGAATACTGTACAATAACAAATGAAAAAAAGCATCTAATGGAACAATAGGTACAGATGGAGCCCAATTGTGCTTAAAACATGCTTACAAAAAACAAAAGGATGAACACCACACTGCTCTGGTGGCTTCTTGTGATGATGGATACAGAGCAAAAGGAAGGGGAATGGGGACTGTCATTTTGTGCATTTTTTGTAGTTTAATTGATTTGTGATTTTTTATTATAATGTGTCACTGTTATAATAAAAATCACATCAAACACAAAGAAACAAAGGTAGAGGATTGGCTAAAACAAGGCCTAGATTTTACTAAACATGACATGAATAATAGAGTATTTGCGGGGCTTTGTGATTGAATTTATGGAAGTCTATCAAAAACACCTGAGCCTGAGAAGAAATAAACTGTCTGGTCAGCAGCTAGCTTATCTATATACAGTGTCAGAATGAAATGGTACTTTGTCATTTTATCCAGAAAGGATCAGTCCTAGGGAACAAATTCCTTTTTATTTTTATTTTTTATTTTAATTGTTGTTCGAGTACAGTTTTCTGCCTTTTACTCCCATCCCAGTCCACCCCCCAGTGCTCCCTTCCTCCCTCCCATTTCCACCCCCCTTAGTTTTTGTCCATGTGTCTTTTATACTTGTTCCTGTGACCCCTTCCCCTTTTCCCCTGAAATTCCCTCCCTTATCCCCTCTGGTTACTCTCAGCCTGTTTTCTATTTCAATGTCTTTGGTTATATTTTGCTTGCTTGTTTGGTTTGTTGCTTCACTTCTTGTTAAAGGTGAGATCATATGGTATTTGGTGAGATTGTGGAGGAAAGGGGACCCTAGTACACTGTTGGTGGGAGTGCAGACTGGTACAACCACTATGGAAAACAGTATGGAATTTTCTCAGAAAACTAAAAATGGACATGCCTTTTGACCCGGCAATTCCACTGCTAGGATTATACCCTAAGAACCTAGAAACACCAATCCAAATTCCGTTTTTTTTTCAAGTCAGAATGGCTGGTCATACTGAAGGAATTGACTCTAATTCGGAAGTGAAAGGCTTGAGTGTGAATAATCACAGAACTAACTGTTATTCTTCATGACCTACTTTAACGATTGGTGGCCCCACTACTTATCTTCCGGAACTACCGGGGATATTATGTGAGATAATAAATGTGAAAATATTGTCAAAAGGTGTATGTTGAAGGTAATTATTAATGTTCAAGTGTTGGTTTACGGCAGAGAAACATTTCCATAAATAATAATTATGAGTTTTAAAAATTGTAGCTATTCACTTAAAATGAGAAAACTGTTTTTGGTTTTTCTAATAGACAAAAATTAAAGAAAAAAAAACAAACCTTGATAAATATAGTGGTATTTTTGTGGAGGAGTGGAACTGGTTTTCTCTTTGGAAAGCAACTTGGAAATATATGTTAACATGTTTTCAAATAAGCAGAACTGTGGAACCAGTAATTCCTCTTTCTAAGAACATATCTTGAGGAAATAATGTACAATATAAGTATGTCATCCTAGCATAATTATAAGATAGCAACAAATTGGAAATAATATAATAGCCAACAACAGGAGACTGGCTAAATAATTATGGTGTTTCATGTAGTCATTAAAGATAATTTTGCAGGAAATTAGAAAATGTACATGAAATATTATTAAATTAAAAGGTTAAGCAATGTATGTATAGTATGATTCAGTGTTGCTAACAATTTTGCTTGAAAAACATACAATGAAGTTAAAGGGGTTAAATAACTTATTTAAGTTAACATGCCACTAAAATAGACCCAGTTGATTTTCAAATAAAAGTGCTTGCATTAAAATCTCTGTAATAAAGATCATTTAACTCAATTTTACTATATAATGGAGAATTCACATAAAACATCTATGTAAATCTAATAAAAATCCTGTATATTGAATATATGATTTCAGAGATAAGTAAATTGAGGTTCAATGAACTAAGTACCTCACCCTCAGCCAAATATAATAGAAACAAAACAAAACAGAACAAAAGTAAATAGATGAGTTTCTTTTTTTTTTTTTAATAAAAGGCCCCTTATGCTTAGAGCTCTCATATGTTATCAGAGACTCCACTGAGTCTAAACAGCGACTTGCCCCCTTAGAAAATAATATATACTGCAAAAATGCATGATGGGAGAACAGTCCAGGGACTTCCTTGTGGGCACATATGCCAAACCCTCTGGAGACTCCCAGAAACATCAAGGGGAGGAGGCATGTTTTGAAGGGATATGACCCTGCCATCAGCAATTTTGTCATTAAAACAGATAAAATTTGATAATACATATTAAATTGATTCTTTTATTATGTACAGTTTACTGAGGCAAGAGTTAATTTAAGTTACTTATGTTTTTGGTTTGTTTTTGTTATTTTGTTTTCGTATCTACCACATGAGCACACTTTTGGAATTAATGAGCACATAGGGTCCAGAAGAGAATAAAATCCTTATAGGTCTCACCCTGATACATTTCCCTACATCCTGAATACCAACAATTCAATCGTGAGAAAACTAGATTAACCCACAAATACTACAATTTTGTATCATGTGTTTCTTAGTTATCTATTGGTGTAACAAGGAACAACACTTAGCAGTTTAAAATAATAACCATTTCCTTGTACCCCATAGGTCCGTGGGTTGCTTGGACATAAATGGGAAGTTCTTTCTCTAATCCCACTTGGAGGATTTCATCTAGATGTAATCAGTTGGGGGTGAGGCCAAAGTTACTGGAGGCTTCACTGAGACATTGGGAGAGCGGGGCCTCTCTCCTTCTTCTTCTAGTCTCAGAGCCTCTTCTCTCCTCACGGACTGCGAATTCTCCACAGGGTTTCTCTAAAAGGGTTTCTGACTTTTACTTGGAAAGTGTCTTGCTCAAAAGCACAAAATTGATAATCACGAAGCCCCTTTAAGGTTCAGTTCCAGCACTGGCATGATGTCATTTCTTACTTTTCTAATGATAAAGTGAGTCACAGGGCCACATTCACATTCTAATGAATGTGAGTCACAGTTCACATTCAGCAAGGGGAGGAGACTAGCCCAGAGCATGAACCCACCAGGCAGGGTCCTTTGAGAGTCAGAGATGGAGATCAGCTACCTCAGTACTGTATATGCTGTGTGTTCTGCATGGGGCCAGAGCTAGCCATATAACAGGGAATAAACTCAGATGAGCTTGCTGCCTTTAACAAGCCGATAGCTTACAGGGCAATACAAACACCAGTGAAGAAATGTTCCATTATAACAATTGTTCCAAAGAGCAAGTACTATTGTTCTCAGATGGTAATTTATACTAATTAAGGAGGCTTCTCAGGGAAATAAAGCTGGTAGAGCTGATGGGAAGTGTGGATAACAATAAGCTACATGAGTAAGAATGCATTCCAGCCAAAGAATATAGCACAGACACAAGACATGGCTATCACACACTAAAAGAAAGGACAGTGAAGTCGTAGCTGAAAAAGTATGTGGGACAGCATGATATCCAGCAGGCTGGTAAGGTAGATAGAAGTCTGGCTTTGTCTTCATTTAGGGTAATGGGAAGCTACCAGAAGAGTTCAAAAGTAGAAAGTGACAGGATCAGTCTTGCATTTTGAGAAGACCCCTCCAGCTGCAAGGTGGGGAGTAGATCAAAGAGAGTGTCTCAGAGATGACTTTCCGTCACCCCTCCAGGGGAGAGGTGAGAGTCTTCCTCATCTCCTGTATCTTAGGGGCGATAGATTCACGACAGACAGGCACTGGCAGAATTGCTTTCATTTCTTTTCTAATCAATTTTCTGGCTTCTATTTTCTTTTTCTTACTCAAATAAAAGAGATTCTGGATCCAAAGCAACTCACAGGAAAGGGTGATCGAAACCAATCAAATGAAGCAAAGAGTATCTTAAAAGGCAGGCAAAACTAGGAGCCAAACTTGAGTCCCTTTACAATGTCAGTTCTTTCAGCCATCACCCCTGCTCCAGAATGCCTTGGAATCTCCAGGGAGGCCAACAGTGAGACCTTAATTTTCCTTTACTTGTTTCTGTTTAAGCTTACGCCCTCAACATCCTTATGAATTTACCTACTCCAAATAGAAGTGCTCCTCAGTGCACAGAGTGGCATAGGCTTGGGTTCAAACCCTTGCACTGCTGAGTGAACTCACAGAAGTTCACGAGCCTCCCTGAACTTCGGTATCTGTATCTAAGAACAAAGTAAAGTGCATAATAGTATAGGTCCAATGTGTTGCAATAAGCCAATGAGATGATGCCCGCGAGGGGCCTAGTCCAGTTCAGTACAGCCTTGTGGTTGGAGATATGCTTTGGAAACAAATCAATCCTGGCTCAATTCCCAGCTCTCCTAGTTATTACCTCTATGGCCTTGAGCAAATTATTTGCTATGTCAAAGCATCAATTTTTTTATTTGTAAAATGCATATAAACATAATATCACTTTATAGTGTGTTTATGAGAATCACTTGACAAAAAGTATTGAAAGTACTGCACAGAGTAACTGGCATATAGCCAACATTTAATAAGTGGTAACTTCTATTATTACAAAAATTCTTAGTACTCGGTAAATTTAGTTCAGTTCTTCTTTCCTTGTTAACTATGACTTCTCTTTTCCCATGCAATGTCTACTCATAATGGCCAGCATCCTCACTTATATTCTCTGTATTCTCTTCTCTTTCTCTTCTCCCATCTCCACCCATCCCTCCCTCTCTCAGAATTTGGACACAAAAACAATAAAATAATAAAAATAATACAAACACCTAAAAATCCAGAAATTTAATTTTTGAAAACTAAATTGTTGAAACATAGAAAAAGAAGTCACAATTTAAAAGTTTATCCAACTAATTTAATTCTCGATATAAGACTAGGGATTTAGAAATCCCACGTACTCCTTCTGCTCTCAGTGGACATACCAAAACCTTGGTACTAAGACACTCATACACTTCCCCCCATAAATATTCTGCTGAGTGCCTATCAACCATGAGATAGATATGCTTTCAATCTTTTTCTGGAGTTCATAACACCTTTTAATTTATTCTAGGTTCAGATCTTGCTGTTTTATGTTCTAAAAACAAAACTCTTTTGAACTTTGGTTGACATCTAAGTCCTGTAGTGAACAAAACTGTGTTGTAAAATGTAATTAAGATTGTAAGCATAAGGATGTTCACTAACCAGCTCTACTTTACCTGTCCCCCACATCTGGAATAGAGGAGACACTTTGTGATATTGAGCATATTTTTCTTTAGTTTTAAAAGAATAGCTGTTTCTGATATACAGTTGCCAGAAGAAAACCTTCGGTGAACTTTGATTTATTGTAAGGATTGATCAAAACTGTAAGAAAACGTTCAAAATAGTTTAAATACAGCATTAGAAAAAAATAACCTTCTATATGTGAATGGTAATTATGTTGTCCAACCTTACTAAGAAAATCTTGTTAGCTCAGGTTTTGAAGTGCTGTAATATTTGTGTGTTTCATGTTAAACATTTTTATCCCATGAAGCATGATGACATGAATGATGCTTTTAGAGAACATTTGACTTCATGAAGTGGGCTTGTTTTTCCTACTTTTAATTGTACTTCTCTAATTTTGTTCAGTCTGTTTATATATACTAGACTATAAGACTTCTCAGGCTAAAATAAATAAATAATTACCTATGATGTCTTCCAGGAATAAAGTAACTCATATTTTGTGGAACAGTATTTTCAGAAACAGTAGAGTTTCCAACCACTATTGGGAGACAGCTGTTCTTTTATCTCTCTGAAGTATTGCCAGTCACATTTGGAATGAACCAATCAAGCTTCATGAAGTAGGACAGCCAAGAAAGGGTCTTTACTATGTATGGTATTTAAATGATCTAATGTCAGAATTGAGTGTAATGTTAACTTTATGTACCTCTGTACCTGTGGCTAAAATTCTTTTTACTTACGATGGCACATGTGAAACAAAACCTTATTCACTCCAACTCTCTTCATTCAGAACTTGAGATTCTTAAAGAGAAAAGTGGCTCAAGGATATATTTACAATTACATGTAAAGAAATCTTTTGCTGAGGAAAGGAGATAGGAAAATGTTTTTCATTTTACAACACATTTGAGAAATCAAATTATCTCTAGTATGATAGTAGTGTTTATTTTATAACATTAATTTATAATAATAGCTGCTGTCACTGTGTTGGAAAATGTTGCATGTATTTTATTTAGGTAATCATATTTAACCTTGAGACATAAATTTAACTTTGAGGGACAATAAATTTCAACTTGCAAATTAAGAAATTCTTGTAATTTCTGCCAATTCTAAGGATGAAGGACTTATCCCAAGAGTTACTTATCCCAAGTAACTCTGCTAATTCAGGAAGAAATGTTATTCCAGCTATCTCTCAAGTGCATTATTTTCCAACTACACTACAGGTCTCTAACTTAAGAACAAGATTGCTAAACTAATTAAATACAGAAATTAAAACAGGACAAGTGCCTCTGCTTGGCATTGTTAGACATTTAAAAATATCTATACATTTGATTAGTGAATAGCCACTTCCTGTCTCTTTTATTAAGTTCTAGAAAGAAGATGGTGGCATTTCTCATAATATTGACAGAGTTTAAATAAGCCAGGTACAGCTGGGGAGTATTTCTTTTTACTTCCTGAAAGAGACAGGGACGCAGGCAAGGAGTGAAACAGAGGTGTTCAGTTAAGGACATAAGCCTCTTTGAGAATCCAACCCAATTTTGCTTCTGCATAAAGGTATCTCTAAAATAAAGCTGAAAATAAATTTTTAATGTAAGAAATGGTTGAAGTGGCATTCGACCCTTCAGCCACATTTTAATTACCCCTCAGCTCTACACCAAGTGTATCTCACAGGGCGATTTGTCATAAAGTACCAAGTAGATATTCTGCACTAGTTATTGAAAGCCCACACTGCCCAGAGCACAGTACAGAGCAGGGCATTTTTTTAAGTAGGCCAGGCTGAGACTGGTAATTGCTGCACGTCACTGACCAGTATAGACATGGCTGCATAATGGTCTGTTCCTGGGACTTGTTCACACTGGCTCTGGCTTGACTTCCTTCTGAAGAGCAAGATTCAGGTCTCAAATTTAATGAAATAACGTGTTACCTCAGGAAATTTTAGGATGGCTCTCTGCAGAGCACACATTATGACAGTATTGGACATGCATTAGTGATCAGCAGAAATTACAACATCCGAATGTATATGTGAAATAATTGAAGCACAGTATGATAGCACCGTATTATATCTCAATTTAGATTCAATGCCACCTCAAAGAGAGTGGGACAGCAAAAGGGTCAAATAAGCAACTTTCCCAGGGTTCTGTTTGACAGTGCCTACCCTGGAAGGCATCAGTTTGGGAAAACAGACTGTCAAATAGGACAGGGAGGTGAAATCAAATTTATAACATTTGGAGGAACAAAGACAAAATAAGGGGACAACAGAAATTTCGCAAGATTATATGATATATCTGGGAAGGCAAGAGGTGGGCTAGTTGCTCTCCAAGCTACTGGATGCTGCAAGGATACCTCCCACCTCCTAGGAATCCCAGTCAGACCACCTGGCATAGGACTATGAGTATCTATTCATCTTCACATATGAGTTCTACTTACAAGGGAAGCCTGAAAAAGTAGAAATTCCTGGGACCAGGAAATCAGACTGATTTTAGATTAAACCTTGGATAATGCTTTCACTAACTTGTGACCTCTACACATATGCACCACTGAAATATAATATACATTAATTACCATTGGAGGACACAATAATCCCTTCTTAATTGGTCTGGCTATTGCTAGGGTTAGAAGTTACGAGTGCAGTGCACCTAAGGCATATGTGTTTAGAATATGATGGTTTTCCTCATTTCTCTCTGTATGTTTTCTCTAACTAATATCACACTGACTTCGTAGTAGCACTAGACATTTTGCTTTATTATTGGATGATATTGTTGTGCATTTAGTACATCGATGGTACAAATTCAAGACAGGGATAAAGGTTATGGAGATTTTTTTTAAAGGCAATATTAATTGCTGTTAATAAAATTTACTATTTAAAAGCAGAAATATTCAAGCCAGTTCATTGTTTCTATAAAGATATAAATGCATAAGCAGGAGAGACAAGGAGACAACAAGCACTAACAAAGCCTGTAACCATTTGTAGAGTGCAGGAAGAATAAATTTTCTTCATTTGAAGAATAATGAAACTTCGGTTCACTATCAAAGCTAAAAGGCCAATCAATGTTCAAAAGTAATCATGCCAGCTCTGATAAAAAGCAACTCAGAAAGGGAAAATTGACAAAATATCTGCATAGCTTGCAATTCCCATATAATTAAATTTAAAAAGAAGGGTCCATGGGACATGAAGCATTGTAATAGGAAAGATGATGGGTCATTTAATGACTCTTAATGAAAAAGGCAAGTGATAGGGAAGAGTCTGCTTTGACTCTTTTGAACGTTTTAATGCTTTGGATAGCTGTTCCTAATTCATTCATTCACTCATTTATTTCATTCATTTATTCATTTACCAAATAAGTGTATATTTATGTGTATATTATGTGACAAACACTGATGTGTGGACAGTGAAAAACACATAGTCACTGTTCTCATGAAATGCATAATATAAGAAACAGACAATTATGATGTAAACAGGACATTTTCCCCCATTTGGTAAGTATTTTCAGGGAATAAACAAGGTAATAAATTAGTGACTAATTAAAAAACACCATTTTGATTGGAATAGGCAAGCAAGGCCTCTTCTGAGAACACGTATTTGTATTGATTCCTCAGGGAATCTAAAGAGCAAGCCATACAGATATATGGAAGTGAGCTAGTCAGCCAGATGGAAGAGGAAGCGTCAGATTTGGCAAGCTAGAAAAACACCAATAACAGAATGGTTTGAGATTGTTGAGTAAGGTGGAGAATGCTCTAAGGTTAACTTGGACAGGTGGGCACCTCCCTCAGGTCCTTGGACTAACCATTGAAAAATTATTGGGAGTGGGATGGGGTATATAGAAACAGGAAGGTCAGAAAGGAAGATGGTGGGATTTTCCAAGGGAGAAATGATGGTGATGTGACCAGGGTATGAGAGGAAAGACGTATTTTAGTGTAGAATGAAATCCTATTGCAGAACAAAGAGTGATTCAGAGAAAGAGATTTCGAAGAAAGAGTTGAAATATCAGAAAGATGAAATTGCATTGGCTTAATGTTAATGATCAATAGAGAAATAAAGTGAAAGGACAGGAATGAGTTAAATGCTTCTTTGAGTACTTTCTCGTTGGACAAGCATATCATACCACCAAGACAGACTTCACCAAGCAGCACAATTACTTCTAAGGTTATGGCAGATATCCAGGCACATTGTTTTATAGTAGTCCTTTCAGAAAATAATGCTTCATATTCAGGAAATAGTGTTTATTTTTAATACTTGGAACATAGTTCATTTAATTTATCAGAATGCCAGTGAAACTTCCAACTCATTACATAAACTTCTTCATAAAGTAATTCAAGTAACTAGACACAGATAAACATATTTGATTAGAGTTAATAGAAGTCATATCATAAAGCCATAAACCATCATTAATATTGGAAAATGCTGGAAGCAGCTGAAGAGTATTGAGGAAAGACTGTTAAACAAAAAGTTGATACCCAGATTGAATCCAACTTTCACTTATAAGACCCATAACTCCTCAATTTTGGTTTCCTTATCTATAAAATAGACATAAGTTTCTATTTCACTTTTTTTGTTTTAAGGATTTATAAAATGGTGATGTACACGTATGTAAAAATGCTAAAGAACTACAGACAATGTGAACTAACTCACTGGAGTGATGCTGTGTGTTGTATCACATCTGTCACCCTATTACTTCATTTTGCCAAAAATTCTTAACTGTAGTTTCAAAAGAAACATTACAAACAACAGGCCTTTCGTTTTTTTCATTTTAAACTGTGTTCCTTCCTCAGTTCTGTTAAATTTATAATTATCCGACATTGCTAGGTGCTTTGTATCACACTGAACCATTCCAACATCTGTGATTTATTGTAATGGGTGGACTCATCAAGAAAATTTCACTTGAAATATTTCCACAGAAAACTAAATTCTTAGGTGCCGCTTTGGGGCATGGAGCAGAAAATGATGGAATGTGTTGACATACAGCGTTTCTCTCTCAGAGGTGCCCTCAGCACTTTGATATGAACTCATGATAATACCATCATAACAGAGTAAGCAGACAGTAAACAGAGCCAGTAAAACAAAAACAAAGCAGAGTGCCTGCTTGCACCCAGGGCTCTTGGTCTATGTACATGACCTATGTAATCTAGGAGATGGACACGCCCCATGTTCAAGATTCCTGCACTTAAATGCAGAGAAATGCTGTTGTTCTAGCAGAAAGTACAGAACGGTGGGATGACTCTCATAGTAAAAAGCAAGTGTTTATTGTTTTATTCAAAATTAACTGTGACAGTTTTCATCTTGAGTAAGCTAAGACTGGATAAATAATCAGTTAGTCTGCTCACACAAGATACAGACAGAGGTGAACATTAGCTGGGTTCATCTCAAGTTCCATAAGTTGTCTGAGTTTATAGGTCCAGATTTTGAACCGCATGCTGGCATTATCTTCTCAAAGATAATCTTTTCAATCTTTTATTTGGATAGGTAAAAAGAAAATGGTGCCTATATAATAAATATTCCTTTCTTATTGAATGGAAGAGGATCAGAGATGTAAGGGAGAAAGAAAGGAAGTTATCGGGAACCCCACACCAGGAAATTGCTCATCTGTTTGGATGTAGAAACAGGTGCCGGGAACTGACTGGGTTGCTCATTCCTCTCATGTTCTTTACCTGCTGAGAATGAATTAAACCCTATTGTTTACTCCTAAGTCTTCCTCTATTCTACTCACCCATTATTGTCCTCCTGGCCGTAAAGTATCTATATGACGTAGAGAAAAAAACTCTAGACATTTATATTTCTTTTAAAGATGGTTATCATCAATACCTTAAAGAATTATAATGCAATAGCTTGTTACTGGTGGAATTCTTCTGATGTCATGTTCAGAGGTATTAGTGACATTTATACTTTCAGATAAGATAATACAAATTAATCATATCCTACATTAATTTGCAAAGTTGAGGTCCAGCATACTTCAAATGAAAAGAAAGGATATTTAAGTGAACCACCAGCTCTGTTTATCACAGTGATGTGTAACTTCTTGAAAAGTGGTCGAAATGAACTCCTATAACCTAACCCTGACTCTGATGTTGTAGTTGGCTCTAGGATCTCCTGCTGTTCTCCATTCTCACCATAAATGCATCTATTAATTGTCAACAATTTAATATAAATGTTACATAGCTCTCTCAAAACTTTATAATTAGCCCCATCCTTTCTTCATATTCAAATATTTAAATGCCTAATATCATCTTCACATGAATGTCCCACAGATCTCTCAGACTTATCACATCTAAACATCACTTTTGAGTTCTCCCCAAAAATATTCTTGCCTCCCCCTTACCTCCAAATGACTTTATCTCAACAAACTATACCACTGTTAACACAGTGATGCAAAACAGATAAAATAACACAAATTTTAGAAAAAAACAGAGTATTACTTTATTGGGGCAAGTATAAACAAGTAGCACACAGAAAAGACTAACCACAACAATTGTGATAAATATGAATACAACAGAGTGGTAATGGCAGGAGGGGGTGGGGGACAGGTGGATGAGATATAAGGGGGATAAGTGGTAATGGAAACACTCAATAAAAATAAACTCTTAAAATAATTGTTATTCATAAAAATCCAACTAAGAGAGTGAAGAGGAAAGGCACAGATTGGGAAAATATATTTGTAATATGTATCATCAACAGAGGACTCACAGTCAGGATCCATGCAAACAAAGGGGACAGGCAGCCCTCCAATCCATGTGAAATTGTCTACAGTACAATAGAAATAAATGAGCAAAAAGCTTGGACAGGAATTACAGAGAGAGGATATCCTGAGGACCAATAAACAAATGAAAAACACTTAACTTGAAAAACAGTCACACAGGAAATATAAATTAAAACCCAATTTGATATTACTCTATATCCACTGTTTAAAAAACAAACAAGCAAACAAGAGAAAATACTGAGAGATGTGATGCTGAAATACCGAGCCTCTTCAACGATACTGCTGGTGGAAGTGTAAATTCATAATGGAATTTGGAAAATATCAGAAATACCTACTAAAGCAGATTGTATGCATGCCCCACATCTACATTTATATCCCATAGTATGGGGTAGGTATAGTCACCCAAATACATGTACAGGAATGCCTGTAGCAGAATTATCTACAATGGTTAAAACTGCAAACAACCCAACCTTTCATCAACAGCATGCAGACAGAATTCTAAAAGTGTGGTGTATTCCTACAATGACTACTATAAGAAAACAGAATAGGTAGTGCATTAGTATACATGACAATATGTGGTTTGTTATGGGGCAAAAATAAGTAGATCAATGGGACAAAGGGTTAGTACAGAAATAACCCATGTCCAGTAGTCAGCTTATGTATGACAAAAGAAATATTTCAGTGTAGTGGGGACAACTTAGTTCTGAACAAAAGAAGCCAGAAATGCACGGCACATGTCCAATTATATAGAAATGAAAAATAGGCAAAACTAATGTGCGCTGGGAGAGGTCAAGAAAGATGTCACCCTTGTGAGGTAGTGACCAAAGGAGGGAGACGGGACACTTCTGGGTACAGGGGAAGTTTGTTTCTTGATTCTGAGAGTTGGTTTTACCTAAAATTTGTGTGCTTTTCTGTAACATGCTATACTTTAATAAAACATTTACTTAAAAATTAAAGGAATATGTAACTTGAAATTAAAAGCAGAAGTAAACAAAGTACATTCTTAAAAACGATGATATGTGTATCTTTATTCTAAGAAATAAATAGCTTAAGGTATTTAGTCAGGAAGGTTGATACAAGCAGAAGGCAGTGATGGGAGAAATGGACAATATGCACAGCACAGGGATGTTTGGGAGGTTAAATCACTAGGATCTGCTGATGGATTTAATATGGGGGAGGCAAAGGAGGGAGTTGTCACAAACCCCAGTCCCAGGCTTCCACACATGTGTCGATGGTAGTGTTGTAGTCTTTGAAGGCACTTCTGAGTTCCAAGTGTATGGAAAGAAAATTAGGAGTTACTCTTTGGAAAAAATTAAACATGAAGTCCCACTGACCATCTGTATGGGTTATGAATAGATAGCTCAAGATATGAGTCTACAGCACAAAGAGGAGTTAGGGCTAAAATACATACATATATATATGTATGTATTTTATATATATTCATAAGCTATCTGTCCATGGAGAGGAATCAAACTGCATAGAGAAAATATAAATTACATGAGAAATATAGAAATTTCCAGACTGAATCTTGAGGAACTTCAACAGTGATTGCATGGTAGTGCAAAGTGATTAAGTAAAGAAGAGAAAAGGAGGGCTCAGACAGGTAAAATAAAAGCTAGGACACAAACAGAACATTAAAGGTAAGAGAGAGAGTTAAAAGGAAAACTCTGTAAGTGTTGACTGCTGTTGAGAGATCAAGTAAGCGGGAATTGAAGTGGTACAATTATTCATCAGAATAAATAATTGTCGAATGAATAAGTCAATGAATACATTTAGATTTTCTGTAGAGTTAACAGTGCAAAAGAAAGCCAATACTTTGGAAAATACTGCATTGAACTGTGTAAAAGTAAAACAACACCTGATTCACACAGTAGAGGATGAATCCAGTCATGAAATTCTTCAGACTTGGTTTTCCCCGCAAACCCATGTTATCATGTTCCAAAACTTCTCTAAAAAAAAAAAAAAAGATTTTGCTGGACATTGCAGAACCTGCTCTCTTAGATGCCTGCTTGCAATTCGGTTTTAGTTGCCCTTCAAAATAAGGCTTACTTATCAAAACACATTCCGTTTTTTATTTAAACCCAAACTGTTGAAGTGTCTGTTTTGATATCCTGAAACTACTGGTTTTTAGGAGAGCAATATAAAAATGTAGAAATTTGGCTGGATATGTTAGACTGGTCATATTAAAAAGCAAATGCTAAGAATTAGAATCATTCATAATTACAAGCATTTCATAATGTGAAAGGTTTCAGACTTTACTAAAATTCAACACTTCATGCTTTTTTTTTCCCCATCTGTTCTGCCTTCCTGCTCAGGTTCATAGCTATTGTATAGGACTCACACTCTCATTTCAGAAAGGCTTAGTCAGAGAAGCTATATTAATATTAATCACACATGAGCATTTGGGATATAATGTAGGATATAGCAATCATAATCATGGAACCTCTCCTCTCTGTAGGCTCTTGCTGAGAGACAGAATGCGTAGAAGAGCCAGGAAACTTGAGTGAATCCTGGCTTCTCATCTTTAACCATGTGGCCAAAGACAAAACTCCACCTCTCTGAGACTCTGTCCCCTCAACCACAAAATGAGAATGATAATCACACCTGCTTCCAAAGTTTATTATGAGCATCAAGTGAGTGTGTACATGTAGTGGAAAATAGGTTCTGCTTAGACAAGCGA
This sequence comes from Carollia perspicillata, assembly GCA_004027735.1. Lineage (NCBI taxonomy): Eukaryota > Metazoa > Chordata > Mammalia > Chiroptera > Phyllostomidae > Carollia > Carollia perspicillata. Next base: position 17,191 of record PVKM010016374.1, read on the forward strand.
GAAATTCAAAATGAAGAAACTAACAAATTAGGCCCACGATTTTTACCTGGAAAACATTAATAGAAAAAAATAAACAGGAAAAACTGCAGTGCAATAGCCCAAAGAGATTTATCGACTACAGAGGCTACCTTGATCCACTGGCTGGAATCATATTATTCATGAAGGGTGTCCTTTATAGATGTGATTTTATAAACCTTGCCTTCAACAAGGCCATGTAAAATAAGACTTCAGAGAAATGTTATGGAGCCTACTACTTTAAAATATTACAATTTGAAGCCAAAGAACACTTTGATCAGGCAATGTTGATTTGTTTCGTTTTTCTTGTTCTTAAGAAAGGCTATCCTTCTGAATTTGGTATTGTACCAAAGATAGTATGAATGTCTAACAAAGCGATGACAATAGTAGTATCATTTATCTGTATAACCCAAGGTAATATTCAAAAAGGGACAAAACCAATGCCAGACCCTGTCTACAGGATGCCATCATAATTGTATGAAAAAAATTTTTAACACATTACCTGTTGTTGAATAACCTGCTTTGTATTTGTGCTAAGAGGACTTTGGGTTTAAATCAGACTGAACTAATTTACTGTTCTATTTGATGTTGGTATTCACTCATTTGACCAGACAAGTCAATAAGCTACAGCATAAGTACACATGCTGTACTTATGTGTACTTATGTACACATAATAAGGTGAAATATGTCTTACCAAATGAGTCAAAATGCTTGAAAACTTCCATATACATGGGAGCAACACCATCCCACATAAATCACAAGGAAGCCAAGGCACCTAACCCCTTGTGTTTTTGTCAGAAGGATTATGCATGACCTGTGCATCCAATTAAGTTACTGCTTTGATGAAAACTTTCTAGTCATTATGCTTTTTACTTAGAGTAAAACCCCAAACCCTTACAAGATCTTATAAAACCTAGTATGATCCCTCTGCCCCTAATTCTGCCTCTAAGCTACTAGTTCTCACCATGATGTTCAACTTACTGTACTGCCCCCACTCCCACCCAGAAACCCCCATCCCATCATCTGGGACCTTGTTAGAAAAGCAATTCTCAGGCCCCTCCCTGTTAGAAATGCATGAGAAATAGAGGTGGGAGGAACAGGGTGATCTGATCCAAGTGCCTTTATTTGATGCTGCTCCGAGAGGTGGGCTGAGTCCCAGTCAACTTCAGCGCCAGGGGAAGGCAGGAGTGGGGTTTTTAAAAGAAAAAACATGGGGTTTGTGAGGGGATAAGGGATGAGTTAGTCTCTTGTTCTTCCAGGTGGGTGCCTCAGGGTTCCAGGATATGAGTCAGGACAATGGGTTAGGTAATGTGCCGGCTGTTCTCAGGTACAGGAGGGTCAGTATGGCCACCGGCTATGGCTATTGTGGCTGGCACCAGGTGTCTATTGTGCTCAGTGGGAAGAGAGTTTCAATTAGGCCTGGGGCTACCAAGTGAGTCAGGACAACTGAGTCATACACAGTCCAGAGGGTTGGAAACTGGCCTGATGGGGCCATCAGCAGTCAGGCCATTAGTGGCCTGACCTGACCCTTTCGCTCCCCAGACCTCATAAATCAGGAATTCTAGGCACGGGGCCCAGCAGTCTGCATTTTTACATGCCCTCCTTTACAGACTGGCATATGTGCCAGTCTGAGGACCTCTGCTTTAACCCGTCTGCTATTGTTTATGTTCCCCCTCATTCATTCAAGGGTGGTCATGTTACTTCCTGGTCTTCCTAGAACGCTCCTTCCCCCTGTCTCTGCAAGGCTCTCCTGCTCTCCTCCTGCAGGTGCACAGTGTCATCTTCTCCAGCCTTCCCTGACCACCACATTCAGTGCTGTTAACTGGCGTCATCCTCCTCTGGCGCTTCTTGCTGTCCTCTTCTATTTTAAGTTTTTTCTGTAGTAATTATCATCACACAACATACAACATATTCTATTCCCCCCATTGTTAGCCGCCTCTCATACAGGATGGTCACCTCTTTTTTTAATTCTTCTAGAGGGTGGCTTCATGGCAGCTGGACTTTTGGTCTATTTTGTTTCCTCTTTAACACCAGCATCTAGAGCAATGAGTGCCACATAGTAGGTGCTTAAGATGTAAGTGTTTAATATATAAATAAACCTTCCCAAAATATGAGCTGCAAATATTAGTCATGAGGGATAAATAGCAGCAAGCAAATTTACAACCTTTATTGAAAAGAATGGTCATATCGTTTAATTCTCAAAATGACTGCTTATTTTATGAAAGGCTGAGATGATTTCTTCTGAATTCTGTCTTGATAAAAGTGAGACTGGCAATTATTACATTACATCTAGCTTTGGTGACAGCCATGCTCTATTCTCAATGCCTATAAGCACCACCTTGTTCAATCCTCACAGCAACAGGTAACAGGTCTTAACTTTTATCTCCATTGTAAAGAAAATGCGAGGTTGGGTATTTTTGTTAGAATGCTGTCGAGGCGGGATTTGAACTCCTGCAGTCTGACACCAGAGAGACCATGATGCTTGCCCCTTTATAGTTCTAAATCCCAAATCATATATAAAGTTGTCGGAGATGAAAATCAGGGGAAGTTCCAAATCAAAGCTAACTTAGTGAGGCCTTTTCATGAAGACAGTATAACCTCAAAAACTCACAATAATTTAAAGCACTCTTGTCTAAATGAAGGGAGTTTGACCTCCAAGTCCACCCAGGTCCCCCAAAATATATCTCAGATGTTAATGTTTTTAATGGGTCATGGCCAGACCCTCTCAGGTCCTAATATCAAATTCCCTAAATCCTATGTTATATAGATCAGTTCCTTAGGAAAGGAGAGGTGGGGGCCAAAAGAAAGAAAGCTATTACACAAAAGCTATAGGACAATTCCAACCACCTTATCTTCAAGTGTTTGGGCAGAGATTTGAAAACTAGCAACTTTGACATTTTCTTATTCCTAAGCGATTTCCTTTCCACTCAAAAGCAGCACAGGCAGCAACTGGAAGCCTGTTAGAAATGCAGAATCTCAGGCCCCATCTCAGACTCGGAATCAGAATCATACTCTGCATTTCAGCAAGACCCCCAGGGGACTGGTAGCCTGTCATACCTGAGAAGCATGGCACTAACCCATCTGTTCTTGAACTTGGTCCTTCTTTGCACTCATCAAGGTAGTTCATATAAACTAGGTTCAATTCCCTGAGACTTTGGTTTAATTGGCCTGAGACATAGACAGGACATTTTTTTTTAATGTTCTCCATGTGATTCCAATGAGCAGCCGAGTCTAAGAACGGCTGTTATCATCACTCTGGGTGTACTTTTGAGCAGCCATACTTGTTAGTTTGATCTCAATTTTAGTCCCTCCACGAATCCTTAAAGCAGTATAGGCTTTTGCCAATTGAATTGGAATATTGTTCTTCTGTTCCAAGGATCCCATTGAGAAACATGTTACTGCTCATGTGACATAAATTAACCAGAGCTCTCACCAGTGAGTCATTTTTCAGGACCCAAAGATACCTCTACACTGTTATCTTCTCAGTGGTGACTTATAGTCCAAAGTAAATTAGCCCTCACACATGCTTTAGTTTGTCTAGTATTGCTTGGATGTAGAAAGTTCTCTCTTCGATGTTTAGTACTTGATATTAATCTCTATCTATTTTTAGGTCCCTTTTGTCTCCTGGAATCCTAAAGGGCGTATATTGTCTCATTTATCTCTGAAACTTCAGAATCTAGCATAGCCTCTGTTGAATAAATGATGACTAAGAAAATTTGAAACTCCATCCTTTCATCAGTTGTAAAAATCCCCATGCCTATCTTACCATCGTACTCCACATGTGTGCTTAATTCGAATACACAAAAAAAGTATAAAAAAAAAAAGGGTGGGAACAATTAAAAAGATCCAATTCATTAAATATTTACTGAGAATATAATAACCTGCAAAATACCATGCTAGACACTCTACACAGAATATCAAGTACTTTTTTCATTCGCTTACAATCTGGTGAAGAACATGGACACATAATCTCATAATCTAAAAACATCTGTCATGTAATATACATGATGAAGAAGACTAATTATAAATGGCCAAATCAATCAAATTCTAAATTAATCTCACGGAAAAGTAGATACCTTCTAAATTTTATTCTTGAAAGATAAAATGTAACCAGCAAATGAATAATAAGTTCTAAAAAATAATATATAATACTATGTGGTGATAATATTATAGTAGAGCAGTAACCTAAAAAGTTTAATTTTAATTTTCTCATCATGTAGGTTGAGGCCCAGATCAGATATGTCAGTGCAGTTTGCTGTGAGAATGCACCTTCAAACTCTCCCATTGGAAAAAGTTTCACTTCCTGACTCTCCCGGCTCATTGAGACTCCCAGAGACTTTGCAGCAAATATAATGGAAATGCTTTTCAGCACCAACTCCACTATTCACTGCTTTGAGCACCACGATAAATAGAGAGGACAAGAATTGAAAGCCTTTCTTTTCCCTCTTAGCTTTTTCTAAGTGCTGAACTGAATAGGTGTCAACTTTCTGTTGTAGCCCTGGCAGTTCTTACTTTCAAAAGAACAATCAGAAGGAAACCCTTTCAGAAAATTGATCCGCCAAAGTTTGAAATGCTTAAAAATAAACTGTCAGGTCTGTCTGTTTCCCCACATACAACCTGTCAACCTCACCCTTGGCTTCTTATTTTCCAAACCCTAACAGCCAAGCTTTCTCTTTCAAAAGGCTTCTCTGAAGCTCCTTTGTCAGGACTATTGTAGACCCTGACCAAATATTTTATAAATTGGAGAGAGACCTGAAAAGGGATAAAAGCCTATCAGTGTTCCCTGGTGTCCTGATGCCTCTACCTATGGAGTTCTGAAATTTGGATTAGGAAAGAGTATTCCTTGCAAATTCAGTTGGACAATTCCAATCCTCACTATTAAAAAATATATAGGTATAATATATTTATACATATAAATCTAATACATATGTAGTTTTTTCTAATATGTATTTTAAAAATTATATATATAAATTATATATGCTAGATATATAATATATATGCATATGTAAAGTAGATATATGTGTATACATGTAGATACACATAAATACATGCAGATATATGTATCTACTATACATATATAGTAGGTATATATATAATATACTTATATCCATATTTGAATATATTTATATTTCTAGTTCATCCAGGACCCTAGATTTAAGCTTCTCCAAGATCTTAGCAACAATAGGTTCAAATACATTCAAACACTTTTGGGTGGGAGGCAAATGGAACATACCTTTCTGAAGAATTTCTCTTCCATAATAAAGCCCCGTAGTCTTCTACAATAGAGGAGTGTAGGCTGTAGTACTTGTAGTAGATGCCATGTGTCGAATCTGACAAGTTGAACAGTGATTACCCTCAAAGCCCATATTAAGCTACCCAGAGGTTCATATTGTGACTTTACAACTTTGTTCCTGATATTAGTGTCCTCAACAAAGTCAGAGTCAGAAATCAACAATATTACAGGTTTTAACTACGTAATGCGCTTCTGAAGGGATCCTCCAACCCCTAGTAGGAATAAGACACAGAAACTTTGTTTAAAGAAGCAATAATTATGGTTTTGCTGAATGTCAGTAATTTATAACCTAAGGTGAATGGACAGATTGATGTTTTGTCTGTTTTAAATATGTGGGCTCTTTCATAAAAGGTGGTAAAAGCTGTTTTTTTCAGATTTAGAGAGATGAGCAAGACCAACTTAAGAAATTCATCTCATATGTTGTCTTTAGCGGAACAATGGTCCTGCCTCAGGTACTAGGTTAGAGCTGCCCCCCTTCGTAATAAGCCCAATGTTCTGTTGGGAGAAAAAGCTGGCTAGCTGCGTTCCTAGCCTGGGTCACAGCATATTCTCTGTCCCTATTGGTTACTTCCCCATTACTTGTGTAGCTACTTACTCTCTTAACTAAATTGAATATTTTTGAAATGACAGACCATGACTCACTCACTCATCTTTCATCTATGACATTGTCTAACTTTGATGTTTTCTCTGTGATAGCTGCTTAGTGAGTGTCAGTAATACATAAAGGCTAAGATTGCTATGGATAGGAAAATCAACACTGCATTTTCCCCTAACATCACTTCCCTCATTCTGTAAACAGAGGTGCTATAAGTCATACCCTCTACTTAGTTTTTTTGTGACTATTGATGAGAGACACCAAATAACATTGAATTCACCTTTGTTTCTTCTTTCTTCCTAAACAAGTTTCTGTGCATGACTGCTCTAAGACTGGTGTTAGCATAAGAGACTTAAATTCTACATTTTATTCTTGCGTTCATTTATTTTTTTAACATTTTTGTTGAATTTATAGGCGTGACTTCGGTTAATAAAATTATATAGGTTTCAAGTGTACACATTCTATAATATATCATCTGTGTATTGTATTATGCTCACTACCCAAAGTCTCCTAAAACTGGCATTGTTGTGAGCAAATCATTTACTCTCCACACTTCCTTCCCCTACAAAGAATGGTGATCTTTTTCAAATTACATTTCACTGATTATGTTATTACAGTGGTCCTCATTTTCCCCTCTTCACCCCCCTCCACCCTGTGCCCCCCACTCCCTCAGGCAATCCTCCCACCATTGTTCACATCCGTGGGTCACACGTATAAGTTCTTTGGCTACTCCAATTCCTATACTGTAGTTTACTTCCCCATGGCTATTCTGTATTATTTGTACTTCTCAATCCCCTCATCTCTTCACCCATTCTCCCCCCACCCAACCCTGATCTGGCAACCTTCCGGTAACTAACTTCTTTTGTCTCGATTTTTTAAAAAAATTGTTGTTCAAGTACAGTCATCTCCATTTTCCAGAGTCGGGTCAGGTTAGTACTTGGATGGGAGGAGTGTGATCTTTAAACAAGGGAGCTCACTGTGATTCTGCCCATAATTCTATGATTGGCTATAAGAATATGCTAATCCTTTCAAACATTGTTGTTTTTCTTTCATTTTCTATTCAAAATATTCTGTTAGCTAAAGTTCCCAAGGCCCTGGCCCTACTGCTTCATATATCTGAAGACATTTCCTCTTACTATGATTTGTAGTTGTAGATTGTGAGTGTATTTTATATTGCTTTTAATCTACAGGGGTTCTTTAAAAGCTCACAAGGTAGGTTCTCCATTTGTTTATAACAGAGGTAATAACAGCTGGGAAAATTTTTATAATAATTACTTAGTTTGGGTGTATCCATAAGAAGATCCTATGTTCACAGGGGAATATTTATCTATCTAATCTCTCTCTACCCTTCCCTTTCCCCCCTAATACTCTCCTCCTAGAACTCAGGTTAAGACAGACAAACTTCTGGCCAGTGGGTGAATCCATTCTCACAGTTCCCTTCAAGGGTCTGGTTTTATACAGATGTCTGAGGGTCACATTCTAAATGGATGAGCCAAGGCCTAGTCTCCAGACCTCACACAGCAAGTCGAATTCTGTCTTCCTCTTCCTCTCACAGAGCAACACAAGTGACTGACCATGTTTTTCACTCTCATATTTTATTGCCTCTTTGTTCTTTGAATTTTGAATATTTTCTTTATATATCATAAATGAATGTATACATTTAAACTGATCACTATGTTATATACTTGTTTATATATACTTACACACAGATTTTCAAGTTCCCGCAAATAGAATCTTCTAAAAGCTTAAGTAGTGGTTGCTTTACTTTTCATTATTACAGGCCATCTGGTGTACCATAGGCACCATAATAACCTGAAAATATCACCTTAATCTACTTTGTGACCTCCAGGATAAAATCAAAACTTATTGGTCAGTCATGCAGAACTCTCTGAAAATCTTGCCCCTTCCTTCCCTGTCAATCTTACTTCTTAGTTCTCTCCACAGAACTATGCCTTCCCACTGCCCATCCAAGGTGGGTCTCCTAGGCATATCCAAACTTACCTGTGTGCGATCCTCCCTCAGTTCAAATCCCATCCTTCTTTTCAGGGTGATGCTTTTCAAGCATCACTGTTATTGAAAGACTTCCTTGATCACTCACACACCCATAGGTATTGCCCTGTCCTTTGTGAACTCATTGTCCACACAAAACCATAACCCCTAGACAAAGGCTTGCAACCTCAAATTGGTATAGGGACAATCGGGTGACATGACAAAGTGATATGAATTTGGTAAAAGGACTAAAAAAAGAAACCATAATGCTAAACAGTAATCCCCAACTTTTGGCAACGACTTTTCTACTTTGTTTTAAAATCTGGTGATTGTTAATGTTAACAACTAATTTCACAACTTCTGTAAGGGCCAAACAGTACAAAGGCCAAAGTAGCCAGTTTGCAGCCTCTGGCTTAGAGTGACGAGTGTTTGAATGGAAATCTTTTTGCTTCTGTTTATGCCAAACTGTAGGCTCCCCCAAACTGTACACTCCTTGCAGGCCATTGCCTATCTTATAATCCCTGTGTTTGCTTATTCACAAAAAATAGCCATGCACACAGAACTTCAGAAACCCTTCACTAAAATGAAATAAATAAATCTCTAATACTCAACAAGCCTGAATAAAGAGGGTGGGTATAGATTCTCCCCCCAAAAGACAGAATGATGGCAGAAAACAAAGATTAAAACTGAGTCCTTCATTTCTTTAACAAGAAAAGTAATATAGAATGGCTTAGTGTAGACAATGCTCTTGCTACATCACATGATAGCAGCTGAAGCAAGAGGAAAAATAGAATGAGTTTGACATCTTAAGTATTAAGATGGCTTGTGGCTTTGGGTTTAATGACAAAGCTATGATTCCCTGTTAAGTAATTTTAAAAGGAGTCTTGTCAGCAGTGATATTTCGGAAGTCTATTCAATTGTATTAAAATATGTGAGTATATTTCTATAGAAAGTGGGAAGGTAAGTCACCATCCTGCTTCCTAAAACTATACATCACTGGACTTCGAAGGAGAGTTTTCTGAAGAAAAAAATAAGCATGTTCCCAGCATCTTTCCATAGACAGGAAGAGAGACAGAGATTAGACAAAGGAACTCCTTGTTGCCTACTTGCCTCAAGTTTATGCACTTCTTTTAAGCAAACTATCACATCATCTTTCCTGAAGATGACAACTTAACAGGGGTCTGAAGTTCTATACTAGGCTAAATTAAATAAGACAATATTTATACTTTCTTATAGTAATTATTCTTTTGTAGTGTACTAATTAGAAGGCACCCACACTTGTCCCAAAGGAAGGGAGATGGGATTTCAGATACCTGATCAGTGATAGTTGGTGTTTTGTTTGATTGTCTTGTTTCATTTTCTACATTAACATGAGTGAGAGAAGATCCAGGTCAGAGGAGGATAAGACAATTGAAATCTAACAGTAGTGATTCAGGTTTAAGAAGAGAAGCTCCAAGATACTTGGAATTATGATGATTTCCTTCTCTCTCAGGACAATTTTTTTTCCTTTCATGCTACATGCTTGAACATGACTGACCACACACAGGTTCTTCACAAACCCGCTGAACATGCTTCATGGATTGCAAAGCTTCACAGGTATAAATATTCAACCAAAATATACACTATTAATTTCCAAACAATTCGGCTACAGTGAAATACACTTGACATTGTATCTTGGGGAATCAACTCCTTCATGATCACATTAATGATATGAAGTCTCTAACTGCACAGCATCACCAAATCATGCCACTAGAAGAGAATCTATTAGCTACTTAGATATGTTGTTTTGCTGTTAGAGTATGGATAAACTAGAATTTTAAGATACAATCACACGTGT
>PVKM010016375.1:0-26893 GCA_004027735.1 Carollia perspicillata
TGGAAAATTACACATTGCAGCGGGAATGTAAAGTATTAGAGCCACGGTGGATAACTTTGGCAGGTTCTTAAAACAATGAAACCTGCAACTAGCATATGACCCGACGATTATGCTCTTGGGCATTCATCCCAGAGAAATGAAGACTTACATTGACACAAAAACCGAACTCAAAAGCCAAAAACCAGAAACAACCCAGATGTCCTTCAATGGGTGAATGGTTAAATAAATTGTGGTATATTCCTACCACGGAATATTGCTCAGAAATTTTTTTAAAAAGACAAACTATTGCTACATACTACAGCCTGGATGAATCTCCAGACAATTAGGCTAAGTGAAAAAAAAGCCAACTTAAAAGGTTACATATGGCATGATTCCACTTACATAACATTCTTGAAATAACAAAATTATTCTCCATAGAGATGGAGAATAGATTAGTGGTTCCTTGGAGTCAGGGATGATGGGGGAAGATGTGTTGTGTCTATAAAAGACAGTACATGAGAGACAGTACACGTGGTGGTGGAAATATTCCCCATCTTGACTATATTAATGTCAATATCCTACTACAGTTTTGCAGATCAGCAGATCACTGGGATGGAAAGATCAGTACCCACTAAGGACCTGTCACCAGATCCTCACGCTGGCTTTACCTTGCTCTAAGCCTCTCAAAAAAAGGGGGTGGGTGGAAAGAATCATGAAAGGCTATGAGATATGTCCTGAAAAAAAGACTCTGTTAAACAGAATAATAAGGTGATCAAGATGGAAGATAGTTGAGAAGGAACAAGTCTCTAAAGAGGTACATCTGAGTGCTAAGGAAAAAAACAGAGAAAAATAACAGGGACTCTTTGGAGATAATCCCTGCGTAGCTGAAAGGTTTAGAGAGCAGCACTTGAAGAGCGGGAAGAGGGTGATTCCAGTCCCATTCCAGTTTCTCTGATCCAAGAAAGAAGTCCTTGGTTCCCATCATCCACCAGGACCACGGTGGAATCCTCCATCAGGAAACCAAGGACTTCTTAGTCAGACACTGATGTTTTCAGGGCAAGGAAAACATTCTGACTTCTTTCTTTTTGAGGCAAGAAGAGTCCGTGGGAACACATCCAAATCAGAGACTACAAGACTTTGAGGAAACTGTGTGTGTGTTGTGTGTAAGAGGGAACGTGCTCGCTCACCTGTCTTAGTAAACAGGTACCTTAGAATTTAAAGGAGGGACTGTGACTCATTTATACCTAGAAAACTAATAAAGACCAGTGCCACCCAAGAAAATGGCTAACAGTCTGAAAGCACAGAAACAGAAGCATCTAATGAAAATGGATGGGAAATTGGCTCAAATCTAGGAAACAGGTGGTGACTTTTAAGTAAAGAGAAGTCTGAAATAAGAAGGTGCTTGCCTTATGGACAAGCGTTATGGACAAAGCATTAGACACTTTGTTCTACCCTACATAAATCACCCATAATTGGGGTATAATTTCAAAAATGGACACCTTCGCTGGCAGCATAACTGAAACAGAGAGGGTGGTCCATTCGAGCAGGAGGTGCTCTCTGGGTGTGAAGGGGTCCTCAGGGGTCTTTCGCATTGGACTGGGGCTCAGCTCCCCCTGGGCAGGTGCTGTCCCAGGGCAAAATGTCAGCTTTAGTTTCAGGAGGAAACATCTCTAAACTGGAGCCCCTTACATTGTTTGTGGAACATGGAAGAGCATAAGTTAAAACCAAAAGAATTAATAGATGGAGTAGGGGCTTCCAGAATCTTCCTGGGCCCCAACTAAGAGCAGCAGCAAAGCAGCTCATACACCTCCCCTCACTGGGGATGGGCCCCATGGTTACGGGGCTGGGCACCCCTATTCAGCAATTACTGGATATGAAGCTTACAATGCTGGGTGAGATCAGAGGTGGGGAGGTACAGGAGAGAAAGACTGAGAGGAACGCACTGGAGATAAGGGCAAAAGTTGGAATAACTGGGAAGGAGAAAACCACCACTCTGGAAGGTCGCCGCAGAGGCCAGCGTGATGTAGTGAGGCTCACTTATGGGGGACAGAGAAGTACATCCAGAAGAAAAGGGGGACTTGTCACCAAAAGGCAGACTCACATCACAGGCCTTCTTCGTCTTGGATCTGCAGCACTGGTTCATTCTGAGCCTCAGTTTCCCCCTCTGCCAAAGGGCTTCTAGAAGTGCCTGTTTTGGGGGGTTGTAACAATCAGAAGAAAGGAAAAGAGCTTGCACATTATGTAACCAGTTTCTTGCCTTTTTTTGGGAAGAGGAACATTTGTGAGACAAATTCAGATTTGAATGAGGAACACACGGTCTCCTTTCTGCTGTGTCTGTGAGGATGTTTTTGCCTTTGAACCAATTGCATGTAATTCCAACAAATGCTTCCACTCCCAAGCACTCAGCAGTTTGGTTTCAGAATGCCTGCCATCTACATGACAATAACAGTGACGTCTATGGTCTCTGACTGTCAATCTTCCATAAACTACAGCAAAATGTGCACATTGGTGCTTTTGAAGAACCTTCATTCACTCTTCACATCTAATTGATATTAGTATTGAATTAGAAATGTGAAAATCATGAGAAAGAGATATGCTGTCTGCACAGTTTAGTATAGTGTAGTGAAGTCCACTAGTAGTGGACTTCATGTTGGACTCCGAGTTTCCTGGCAGCCAAGGCAAAAAGGTAAGTTGGATTATTTAACACTAACTGGGAGAATAAGCCATACCAACACTTAAAACAAATTCTAAAAAATTTATTATAGTGAATACTGTAATAGCTTCCAAAATCATTCTACAGCAAATGCAGAAATGTTTTTTGATGGCTGTTTCTCATAGCTGTTCCCAATAAAGACCAAGGACAAGATAGTAAAGTATAATTCTAAACCTTCTGATCATTAGGAAGCTAAGATCGTTATCAGGAAAAATATGATCCGGTAGGCTTTCAGTGGTGCAGCTGCATACAAGGTCAGAACTCAGAACATGTTATAAAAGCAATGGAGCCTAGTCTCATCATTAGCTGTATCCAGCCCCGATGCACATCAGGAACAGCCTAGAAATCAGAATAGGGGGGTGGGGCCTGGAAAGATCACTTTCTCTGAAGCTTCTCCTAGAAATGCTTATGTGAGGCCACATTTAAGAACCACTGATAAACTATCTTAGCAAAGGAGTTAAGCAACTAGAGGTCAGATCCTCCGACAATGCTCACAAAGCATTTACTGTTGATAGCTGACTTTTTCAAAAATGTAAACATACCCTTGGTTGCCCCAGATAATCTGAAAGTCCTCCTCCCCTCCACTTGGTGGGTCCTGGAACCCCCTCTTTCCATGGTCTTCCTTCACTCTCATATTGGCCCCCTCAGTAGTTATCAGCCCCTAAGACCTCATCTATCTCATTCGCCACTGTACTCCCCCCTACCTAGAATGGCACTTGCTCACCACTTATTACAACCTTTTTGAAGTAATGAGTCATCACCCATTTCTGAGACGAGAACACTGAGGCTCATAGAAATCAAATGAGTTGCCCAAGATAGCACATTCATGAAATGGCAGAACTGGAATTCAACTACATTGTAGAAACTCTCTGCATAGCCTCTCTGCAGAAACTTCACTCAACCCTAAAAACCAGGTTTCCTAGTTCTGAGCTCAGTGTCCAAATCTCCCCACCACTGTGATTCTTGGGAGGGAAGGCCTGTGTGGGTTTCCCCTCAAGACAGCTGAAATTCCCCAATAAACTGGGCTCTGAGGAACCACCCTGCTCACCATGGTGCCAGGGCTCCATCATCTACTCCCTGCTGCCCAGCTCACGTGTGAGGACATTTCAGTAGTCCCCACTGTGCCAGGCAGGGAAAGAGCCCTCACTAACCCTATTTCTGGGCTTTGATGGTAAGAATATTTCTGCTTTCCCTCCCATAGAGTCACTGGGGAGATGTTGATGTGTATAAATGAAATGCGGCTGTATTTGAGGCATGCACGGGACTCTCTCTAGAACATCCAGGGTGTGAGAGGCCCTGCGGTCACCAGTACAGAGACGTGAGTTGGAGCAGTGGGAGAGGGGTCACCTGGGAGGTGAACTCTGTGCTCCGGAGTCCAGGCTTCATCAGCTGCTGTCCTGGGTCACAGCAGGAGGCAGAGAGAATCCTCGTTCTGCCAAACACTGGCAAAGCCGTTTCCCCAAGCCTCAGTGTACGCACCTGTAAAACCGTGATAGTCATCCCCACTGCACAGGCGCCAGATGTCAGTCCTCATTTTATTCAGGTGGTAAAGCTGGGTAGGGAAGAGACAGGGAGAAAAGGCATTGCTGGGGATAAATTTAAAGGGGAAGAGAAGACGAGGCAGTGGGAATTTGAACGATACTCGTGTTGCATTCCCTTGCATGGCACTGTTGCTTTACAATCTGCTTCCACACCTATTGTCTCCATGACTCCTCACAGGCCCCCAATATATGCATTACTATTAGCATAATTATCTCTGCCTCATGCTGACAATAGCCTCCCAAGAGAAGAGACGGAGTCTCGGATATACACAGTCATGTAGCAGAGTAATGGTGAAAAGCTGATATTTGTAAATAGAAGATCTCTATTTGAATTTGTCTTCTACCATTTCAGTGCACAGACCTGTCAAGGTCTCTGGACATCAGTTCCCTCGTCTATAAAATGGGGATAATAGTTTCTCCCAGAGCTGCGATCCTATAGGTGGAACACTGTAAGATGAAAGTCACAGAGCCGCAAGGTTAATGATGTCACAACTTGTCCCATTGAGGGATGCCACTGGCTTCCACCTCATCTTCTCAGAAAGTAGATTGATTCCTTTGGAAAGAGGTACCTGCTGCTTACCCTTCAGAATTTGGGAGAAGTTTCTAGCATAATCTGCCACAGGCCACTAGTCTTGGAGTAGTGTGATATAATTGTGGCCTTGAAGACATGAATCTGAGATATCAGGAGCTTCTCAGTGGCACACAGAGGACCCAGGGTCTCTATTGGGTCATCCCCCATGGGTCAGCCTAGTCCAGTGTGGGAAGGTCACACGAGGCTTAGGCTCACAGTCCAGAAAGTATCCAGAGAAGAACGGCTTTGCCACAAAACCAAGGGTGCCCGTGCTGAGGCTGTTAGAGAGAGACCGAGACTGCCTTTGTGAGCCGATTCTGCTCATTCTCAGGCAGCAGTGGCCAGAACCATTTCTACTACACCCGTTCATCCCGTGTCTGCCCCCGAGGCTGCAGGTGCCACCTATGAGCCGCACCGCGAGTGCCCTGTGGATGACCCCGGGCCCAGCACGCAGGTGTCCCTAACCTCCCCATGCTGGCAACCACTGTCTGTGCTGTTTAACAGCAGTGAGAGGAGCCGCGGCCTGCCCTGGGGAGTGTCTGCAGTGAGAGCCAGCGCGCTGAATTGATTTTCAAGATTAGCTGTCGTCCCCAGCTGGGAAGCAGCACACACAGGAACTGAGCAATCTTCCTGGGTTTTCTCCTGCTTCAGAAATCACTTTCCCTGCCAGGTATCTAGTAAAGCTGGATTGGCGAGTCCTAGGAGGTCTTTTCCTGAAGAATAAAGCCCTCCAGTGCAGGCGCATGGGTGAGGAGGCACGGAGGGAACCTCCAGTAAGAAGGGTTCACCCTGTACCCTCATCTCCTTTGTTGTGTGGTCCTAGGCAAGTTACTTAACCTCTCTGAAACTTCTAATCCTCAGCCAAAAAACGAAGGCTAGTAATTCCTACTGTTTCGTGGGCCTGTGAAAATTGGAGACAATGGATAAAGTACCTGGTCCATAAAGGCACTCAGTAAAATGAATGGCGGCCATGATTCAATTCCCACCTCTCCAGGAACTGACATCACCCAGCACTGTTCCCAACTGAGTTGAAGTTTTCAACAGGAACTGTACAAAATATTAAGAGAAGTGAAAAAGAAAATGAACAAATATATGTTTATTTGAAGTAGAAAAGCATCGAATTTCCACAGTCCAAGCTCCTGATGGTTCCAGATCTTGGTGGTTGAGATTACCTTTTTCCCCACCAAGCTCACCTGCCCATCTCACTTCCGGGTAGTTCCCAGGCCATTCTGATCTGCAGAATAGGTTCGGAGATACAGCTTATCCTGTTTCTTGGACCAATGCTAAAGCTCTTCCTTATTAATTTCACCCCACTCATCTGGAATCTCCCATGCCCCAGGAATGCCCCTTTTGACCTAAGATCCCTGCTGTCCATGTTACTTGCAGGACTCTGTGGTCCATTTTTTGAGCTCCAATGAACGGTGGGAACTATTAGCCATGCCAGCTTGAGATATCACAGGGTGCTCACTGCTGTGAGAACCAGCTCCCCCACCACCTAAATGAGGATCAGATTGGGTGCTAGTCAAAGATGCAGAGTCCTGGGCCACACTGCCACCTACCCAAGCAGATTCCCTAAGGATGAGGCTAGGCATCTGCCCAGACAGAAAAGCCCCAACTCATTATCCCCATGAACGTCTGAGAACCACTTGAGTGCAGTAACAGCGAGGGCTGTTAAATGCCCTAGTCCCCTCTGATTTGTCGGTTGGGAAGAGGGTGTAGCCACCTGAGGGAGGCAACCCACCGTGCAGAAGCACCTGCTGTGGGTGCAGGCCCCACGTGTTTCGGGGTCATGATGAGGAACCGTAGCGCCACATTTAGTCGGTCTGCACATCGTTTAACGTAGCACAGAGCTGGCCGACCGAAGGTGCGCGCTGGATGCTGCGTTTCTGCCAACCTCCACGTGACGAGCAGAGGGGATAGAGCACTTTATTTTTGACTGACTGTTGCCAAAATGAATTTAGTTTTACAATATTACATACTACTTGATATCCCTGAGAAAAGGATTTGTGTGCACAGACAAATATGACTAGCAGAAACAAGGACATACTCTCTTAGACTTACAGTGGCCAGGAAGAAAAAAAAAGTAATGTTGAGGGCTTACTATGTGCCTGGCATTTTTATATACTTATCTCATAGAATCCTCCCAATTACCTGAGGTAGGTATTATTAGTTCCATCCTCAGATAAAAACTATGGCACAGGATTTAATAATGTCCTTCATTTCCCTTAGCTATTAAGTGGCATAGTCATCTTCAGACTAAAGTCTAGCTGATTTAAACCTGCACGCTTGCCCTGGTCACGTGACTCAGTTTGTTGGAGCATCATTCTGTGTACCAGAAGGTTACCTGTTTGATTTCCGGTCCGGGCACATAGACCTGAGTTTTGCGTTTGATCTCCGGTTGGGGCACCCATGGGAGGTAACTGATTGATGTTTCTTTCTCTCTCTCTCCCTTCCTCTCTCTAAAATCAATGGAAACATGTCCTTGGGTGAGGATTAAAAACAAACAAACAACAAAAACTGTACCCTTGGTCTTTATCCTTTGCTTCTTTCTTAATTTATACCTGTGTGGCTCTTCATATTTAACAAAGTATCTCAGGAGATCAGGGTCTACTAGGGAATGTAAAAAAAGTGGATAAATATCTATATTAGAAGGGTGACGTGGATTTGAAGAGAAAGATGCTGTTATATAGGGGTTCTGAGTAGGTAGCATCTGCATCTCAAGGTGGGAATTTGGGATTGGCCTGGAAGGATGGAAAAGAATGCTTCAGGGGAGAGAGAGGGCATACCAGCTGGCCCAGACAGCATGGATAATTGTGTGGAGGTGGAAATAGCAAAGAATCTAGATTGACTGGAGCTGCAGCTAAGGCCCAGGAAGAAAGCAGGGGTTTATAATATGGCCACTGAGTATAATTTTCTACTTCTTTGGCATCACTTTGCAGCCCTGGAGATGGGGGGGCGGGGCACAAAGGAACAATACGGGACTTGTTCAGGTAGAAAAGGCCAAATGCCAATGCATAAGGGTTGGCAGGGAGTGTCCCACTATTGGAGTAGCTGGCTCTGGAGCCTCAGTGAGCTACAAAGCTGGGGGAATAGCAGGAGGAAATTGGGATGGACCATGAGAACATGCAGGATTGATGATTTAGACTAGGGCTTCCTGTTGGGAGGTTGAGCAGTTTGGATGCCTTCTGCTGAAAGGAACAGAAAACCCCAAATCCGAAACTAGTTTAAATAACAAGGAAAGGTGTGCGTTTGCCCACATAACAAAAAAGCTCACAGGTGGGGCATCACCAAACAAGGGCTGCGAAGGCTCCGACCTCCTTATATACTGACTTCATC
Organism: Carollia perspicillata; assembly: GCA_004027735.1. Taxonomy (NCBI): domain Eukaryota; kingdom Metazoa; phylum Chordata; class Mammalia; order Chiroptera; family Phyllostomidae; genus Carollia; species Carollia perspicillata. Next base: position 8,141 of record PVKM010016375.1, read on the forward strand.
CTCTGGCCCGCAGCACAGTGGCTACGGGAATTACAGAGGTCGCCTTCCGTGAGCACAGCATCCGGAGGGAAACGGGGTCTGTCTCTTTCTCGGATCTCTTGTTAAGAGAAAGGAAGGAGCCCCTCGACAGACTTCCTCTCATGTCTCCTCAGCCAGAATTAGGTCGCATGCCCAAGTCTCACGATTGACTCGTCTGGGATGAAACAGGCTGGGGACTCAGCTAAGCGGCCACTGTGACAAGGGGAAAGGAAGGAGCCCACATGGTCTTCCTAAGACTGTGGGTGTTTCTCAGACATTCCTTCTTTTAATCCTCTCATGCACTCTCCGGGCGTGGTCTGTTACCCTCTGTAGGCCACTGCCCAGGGCCCCGAGTCTCTACTGTACTCCACGGCCCCTGTTCTTTCTGTCACTCCACTCCACAGACTCGCAGTGCAGCAGAAAGACGGGAGCTGTGCTCGGAGAGGGGATCTGCAGCGCTACATGCCTTACATGTGGCAACATTTCTTTTGAAGTGTTACAAGCTTCGCTGGTTTCAACGAAGACCTCCAGGACTGAGCCCTGTGAGAGTAACAGTGGAAAACATCATCAAACACAGAGACTCTGCAAACATGTAGGCTTCCCTGGGGAATAATCCTGGAAACAGCTAGTGAAATTGAGGAGGGTGCTTCAGATACCAGACGCTGAGGGGTCCCATGACAAACTACACAGAGTAAACAGTGAGTGAGGGAAGCTGGGTGAGGAGCCGGCCTGCCCGAAGAGGGTGGCTCAGACATCATTATTGAACAATGATGCTCCTCCTCCTCTTACATCATACCAAATACGGAAACAGACACCTGCCCGCCATCTGTCTCTGAAGAGCTCCAGCTCCACAAGTCATCCTCTAGGAGGGGGCAGCCAGACAGGGTGATGTTTTCTTTTTCTTCCTGGGCATGCATAGGATAAGAAATCTATGTGCTGGAAGCGACGTACAGAATCTAGTCATTGCGAAGTGAAGAAAAACCCAGAGAAGCCAAGTGGCCGGTCCTGGATGGTAGCAGAGCTAGAGTCGAACCAAGTCTCTCGCCTCCGAGACCGAATGCCCTTGCCATTGAACTGTGCTGCTTTCCAGCATCTGGTTGACAATCAAAACTGAAAGCAGACATCTCCTGTCTTCCTTAGAGTACCAACCCCACTGCATTGGAGGTCCTCGTAGGGGTTGACATTCTCCCAGAGTCCCCACTGAACCGGCCACTGATTGTTCTCAGGGTCGATAACGGTGGAACGTTCTCCATCTCTGCCTCAGCCTTTACAGAGCAGGGTCTGCATGGGCCATAGTTGGCATTTTACTCTTCAGTTATTTCTTGTGTTATGCCAACAGTGTCCCCTCACTCTAGGAACTCAAGGTAGTTTTTGCTCTTTGGCCATTTGATCCTTTCTAGGTCTAAATAACACAAAGGCCAAAGCACTAGGAGTTATTGGAGTGGAAGATGTGAAGGAAGAAACAGTCTGACATGTCAGCTTCTCTTTATTCAGGGCAAAGGTGATTGTAATTCCTAAAGAGCAATGAACTAGAGTTTGGATGCACAGAGTCGGAGTCAAAAAAAATGGGAAGATCTGAAAGATCCCCAATCTTGGATTCAAACACTTAGAAAAATCCAGGAACTGCCCTGCATCCTACTCCCATCCCAAGCAGCTCTAATCTAGCTTGGCTTTGATTCCTAATGGATCTTGGAGACCAAAGATGGATCTATGTGGTAGGACTTTCCAGAACCAACCTCTAGGCCTAGTGTACCAGAGGCTGATGCCTAACCAATAGAAGGCAAATGGATTTAGGGAAATCTCGTCACTCGCTTGAGAAGACTTGCAAAATGCTGTTAGGAATATCTGACGTTGAGTACAACTGAAAATGATGGTAGGACATGAACATAGTTAGATTCTCATCTTCTCCTGTAGGAGCACCGATAATGTCTAATACTCCTGGAGTCACCCCTTCAGTGCCCTGCATTAGTGGTTCATTATAACTCTGTGTACTCTTCGCTCCATAGTTCATCATGCTTGAAGGGTGGACATCCAAGCTGCACTCCTCTCTCACTCCCTCACAGCACCCTGCACTAGGATGAAGCAAGCCAGGCAGCCAGAGCACAACATTTGAGAAGGCGCATACTCAGAGATTCCTTAAATTCTTGGCACCCAATTTGCCTCAGCCTATTCCCTACACTGCTACCCTCCTGAGTATCTGACACGCAAGAGACGGGCAGTGAATGTACGTTTGCATAGTGTTCACTCCACTACTTGAAATCCTCAAATGTCTTCCCATCATCCGTGGGATCAAGTCCAAACTCCTGAACGTGGCCAACACAGCCCTTTGTGAGCTAGCTCCTGTCCCCGCCGGTAGCATCAGAGACCCCTATTCTTTGCCTTATTTTACTTTCCAGCAATCCTACACTCCTCGAAGTCCCATGGGGTCTAGAACAGATGTGCTACACAGTGAAAGACTGCCAGATGAACAGGTGTGTGACCTGAAACCCTATGAATACACCGATGCCAAATGAGGGAGGGAACAGACGACCCACGGAAGAGGTGTGGTGGGAGCTAAGAGGACAGGCTCTGGGTGTGATCCTCTCTCCATCAGGAGAGGTGTCCACAGACAACTGTCCCTGAGCCTCAGTTACCTCCTTTAAAAAGAAAAAGGTAACAGAAAACCAGCACCTATTCCATGGGTTGCTGTGCAGTTTAAAAAAAAAATAGTTCATGTACATCCTCAGTGCAGTGGCTGACACGTGTAAGTGCTCCATAAGTAGTCGTTAATGTTCTTACAAATTGGGAACAAAATCTAATCTCAGAGAGATGTTTATAAATCTGCTGACCGTAGCTGAATTTCAGGGGTGACGGCAAGATGGAGCTAGCACTTAGATGCAGCCAGTCTTCCAGAGAAGTCCAAGGTCCCTGTGTAACGGGTGCCTGCCGAGACCAGGACAGACACCTTTCCGGAGTACAGATGTGTGCTGGAAGGTGCCACAGAAGAACAGAGGTGCAGAGTCTGGGTGTCCATGTATCGGCAGCAAGGCCCTGCACCAGAAGTTGCTACCCCGTTACTGAGTGTCTGAGCCTTGAGGAAAACATGTAAATTATGCAGAAAGGCACCATATTGTTGGAGGCAAATGAGACCTTCATTATCCCTGTGTGAGTAGGGCTTAGCCAACAGAGCAGAGAGAAACAGTAAAGCCATCGAGGTCTGGTGGCACAGATGGGTGCTCAGGAAGGTTCCAGGGACCCTCAAAGCAGGGCCAAACACTGTCATTACTCAGGCAGCTAACACATGGCTAGGCCCGTGGTGTGTCCCTAATGATTCTGCTGCTCTGCAGCATTCTCCAGGGGGGACTGCTCATCTGCCCATCATCCTCTCCACCACACCCTTGAAACACACACCCCAACCACGTGGTTGGCATTCTCCCAGTCCCCCACTTCCGTTTATCCAAATAACTACTCCCACATGACTCAAAGACCTTCCTGCCTCAATGAGTCACAGTATCAGGCTACACCATTGTCTCCCACCCTACCCCTCTTACACATTGACTGTATTCAAATTCATTCCCTGTGTTTACCAGAGACCACGGCATCCAGTGCCTGGCATGAGGCAGATACTCAACATTTGCTGAGCGTTGGCATTGGTTCACAGCCTTGCTCTTCACCCCCACCCCCTGCTGCCATCTCATATGCCTTCAAGATCTGTTGAAGGATTATTCCAGGATGCCAACTCCAGAGTCTCGCTTAACCTATTTCCACAGCCACCTTTTCCATTCCAGGAACCCAGTTATACCCTCTAACATCTACCTCTAAAAGCTTGACCCCCCGCATCAGCAATCTGACCTCAATCTTTTATTCCTTTGCTTCTCCCACTCTCCACAAACTTGATCCAAACCATCAACCTTCTCTTTAAGTCCCACCCTCCATCTGTTCCCTCACTACCCAGTCATCTCTCATTCACTTAGGGAAGGTCGCTGCATATAAATTCCGTCCAGGACCCTCCCCATTCATCTCCAAAACCGAATATATGTTTCATCTGTGATTACTTCCTCTCTTGTGATCCGTTAGGAAGGGAAGCTTCTTTTAGAGACAATCTCTCTACTCTTACATTCTATCATTTTCTTCTTGAAATAGTGAACCTTTCAACAACCTGTCTCTTCTATCACTCCGCCTCTAAAGTTACTTCCTGTTTGTCAAACCCAGTGAACTTTAAATCATTTACCTTGGTTGATTTATGTGAAGCATTTGACAAGGCTGAGTACGTCTTTCCTTTCAGAACATCATTGTTTTCTTCTGAACTAGCACTCACCTTGGGTCTCTCTCTTCCCTCTTCATCTACCTTTGCTGGTGGCTTTCCCTGGATCTTTCACCTTTGCTCACTCTTCACATTCCGATGTTCCCAGGGACTTTGTCCTGGACCTCCTTCTCTTCCCATTTTGCATCCTCTTCTTGGGTCATGTACCCAGTCACATGGCTTCTACTCCGTCTGTGCCCACACCATGCAAATCAGTTGCTCCAGCCAAGACTTCTCCCTCTAGCTTCAGACTCATACATACAACTAACTCTACGTGGAGGCCTCACCTACATGTCCGCCAGGACCTCAATACACTCAAGACTCTGTGCAGCGTCATCCCCAGCATTCCCCATGCTCCTGCCTTCCCCCTCATTTAGTCACCCTACCAGCCATCTAGCTGAGGCTCAGGCATGTGACCGACTAGGCAATGATCTGGTCTAGTGTTTTTTCTTCTCTTAGCAAGATAGGGTGAGGAAGGGCTGGGTCCACCACAGGATCGACTGCAACAGTTAGCTGTAAAGTAGCTGACCTTAGGTGTGAAAGACCTTAAACTTGAACAAGGAGGTACTTTCAGCTAGGATAGAGTGGGGTTGTTACTAAGAAATTGACTAGGTGGCAGGGACCTTTGGGGTCTTGAAGATAGAAAGAAATAAAAAATTGAGAAGTGATCCCTGGCATCTAGCCCACCGGAGGCCCAGGTGATTGACCAACGCCATGGAAGGCCATTCTTTGAAGAGTTCCGGCCAGTTTGGAAAAATACTTTAAGTGGCTGTATATGGAGCTCTGGGATGGGGTTAGGAAAGAGCAGATCCTGGTCCACTTCTCAGCACCCTCCCACCAGTCCTTCCCACATACTGGGTGCGACTTGTGAAAAGCAGAGAACTTTATATTTGTAAATGAGATCAAAAGTAACCAGAGCCAAGAAGATCTACAGAAAATTCATATCCGAGTAAGATCACCCTATCAGCTTCACTTCTGGCTCCTTGTAGAGCTGATTGAACTGGTCTTCCTTTGTTCTACTGCAGATATTTTATAGGAATAGAGGGTTATTGACCTGGCATTATTATTTCAGTGAGAAAGATAGCATTATCATGTTGGTATTCCCCACTCGTCCCAGGTAATTCACTTCTTCAAGTGGCCAATGTTGCATGTAAAGTGCCACACCAACTCCCAAGGCTGGCCAGGCGGAGAACTCTGAGAGTGGCCTCTGTGTGGTGCTTGACCTCTGTAAGTTCTGAGTGACGGAAATTTCCCCATGGTCTGAGTGACCCCAACACCAGACGGCGACGCACATTTACCAGAGCGCAGGTCATGGGGACTACTTCTGCTGTGATGGCAGGTAGGACAGTTACATATGCAACAGAGCCTACACCCTTTACTTTGCTTGAAACAAATAGCCAGCTGAACAGATTATGCGAATGAAACATCCCCAAACACATCTTTGAATAAAATGCGTGGACCTGTATATGTTATAGCTGAGGAGGTATGACTCTCATTGCACACATGCAAACGTATAAGCAATGTTATGTTTTAAAATTTTCTTTTAATCGACAGCCTTAAAACCAAGTCCCAACTCTTCAGCTATGAAGAAGTCAACCTCACTCAGTCTTCCTGGGGCTTTCTCTTAGAGGACAAGGTACTGGTTTTTGTGGTAGTGGCCCTGAATTTGGGAGCCTCCCTTGCCCGAAACCATTAGTGATCAGTTCATACTGTTAGCCTGAAACATCGAGTGTCCAAATGTCCCTTCGGGCCCATTGCTTCTGCTGCCTTGGGGCAACCACGCAGCCATCCTCGGGAAGCCTGCCAGGGTCAGGGCACTGCTGCCCATTCTCCTGGAGCCCACTGCCCTCTCTCTTTCCCCCCTGATTTCCATAGCTCCCAGTTTTGACCTCTCTTTCAGGGTTTTCCTTGATAACAGGATCTCTCTACCCTCTCCGTCAAGCATACCAAATATAATCTCCTCGGTGGGCTGAGACTTTTGAAAACAAAAGCCAGAAAGGGAAGTCTCTTGGAGACCACTCCTGCTTTCTATGCTGTCCCTTGAGGCAAGAAAACACACTCCCTCCTGACCTACGTGAAGGGAAAGAAGAGAACACGGAGGAGAAAAATGTCCGTTTGCATCTCCGAAGCTGACTTTATCATTTTGAGTTTTCAGTTATCTGCAGGAAACGTAAGATGAGATCCTTGGGGGCCAGCTCTTGGACTATATCACAGTGGGCTGTTACCACTAGTGCTGTAAAACTGCAGGTTGGCAATAAAATTGATGTCCTGGCTTCCATTCCACTGCAAGAGCTGTCTTATGGGAGGATTTTTTCATATATATTCTTTCACCTGAGCTCCCACAGCTCACCTGTGAGAAAGGCTGGATTATCTCCATATTACTGATGGAGAGGCTGAGGCACCGAGAAATAAAGCCATCCAGCTAGTGTGAGATGGAACTGGGGTGCAAACATCTGCCTAATGACTCCCTCACTCTCTGTCGCTTGCATTCTCTGCCCCCCTTACTGCCTTCTGCTCTATCTCAACAGGGCTGCCCACAGCAAGGCTCAGAGCTCAGGCAGCCCTGTGGTCCTCCGCCCACCATGTGAGGCCAAGCAGCACATCTTCTGTGAGCTCCGTGAATCTTTTAGCTGTGCTGGTACCTCCCGTGGAGCAGCCTTTCGCCACCCACATCCACCTCGATGTCCCTCCTTCATGATCCCCCTTCTAGATGGCCGTGAGCTCCGTCTCTCTACGTTTCTTCAATATAACCACCCTTCCATAGCGACCCTTGCATTTTGTGATTAAACACATGTCATCTTCTTTGGTCTGCTAAGCTCTGGAGTGGCATGACCACGTCTGATTCAGTGCTACACTCCCCATAAACAAGGCCTGCTACCAAGGAAATACACAAGAAATGTTTGCAGGGCAGAAGGATAAACAGATAAATGGGTAAGCGAATAAATGTATGAGAAAAAGAAGGAATGAATCCACAAACCAACGGACTGAGTTGAAAATGAAAACCCATGGATTGTGGCAAGAACCCCACGAGGCCATTGAAGAGAGTGTTGACACAGAGACGGGAGTGGCTGAAAACATGGCGGAGAGAAGAAACTCTTCGGGTCCCAGGAACCCCGTGTTTCACCCTTGATTCACTTTATGGGGATGTGGGTACTGGTTTTTTTTGGAACTGGTCACCTTTACAAGGCTCTGACCTTTTTTCCTGCTCAATAATAAACAGCCACTGTGCAACCACATGATAGCAAAGACTATTTCTGGTGCGCTCACAATGCGCCAGGCGTTCTTCAAGGACCACATTTAATTCTCACAAAAGGAGACATGTACTGTTATTTATTCCATTCTGTAAATGAGGAAACTTCGGCTTAGAAAAGGTTAATAATTTTCTTAAGGTCACTCATCTAATACATGGCCAAGTCAGAATTTAAACCCACGTCATCTGACTTCAGAGCCATCTCCCCTGATCACTCTCCTGGCAGACTCTGGCAGCACAGTCCTGTGGCTCGGTTTCCATCCATTGAGCACTGGCTTTGTGATGCACCAGATACTGTGTGGACATTGAATCCACAATAATCTCACAGCCGAGGCGCCATTTTGAGCCCCATTTTATAAACAAGCAGGCTAAGGCTCCTGGGACACCACTAGAAAAAGGACAAAACTGAAATTTGAACCTAAGGTGACTTATTCCAAAACCCATGCACTTACCACAATATACTAGGTCCCAGAAGAAGCACTCATCATTTTCTTTCTTGTTTAACAGATGGTCATGGGGTTGTGGAGAGAGCCCTATGTTTGAAACGGAATTGTGTTCTAGTCTCGGTTCGTCCACTTGTGCCTGTCCCCTGAGCAAATCATTTAACACTTCTGGGCCTCCGTTCCTCCATCCACAAAACGGAGCCCAGCACGCCCCTTGTAGGATTATTACAAGGGTTAAATGAGAAGTCAGCAATGATGAGAGCACTGAGCAAGCCTTTTTTTCTGGGAAGTAGAAAAGGGTTGGTAGATATGATTGTACTTGTCCTGGGAATGGATAGAATGAGTCTTGCAGAGATGAAGTGTCTGATCTGACCCTCTCACAGAGAGCCGGTTCATTAGACGAGGAATAAAGCCCAGATGTCCCTAGGCAGAAGTCCATGTGCCTTTTGCTTGGTGGCCAAGAATCATTACTTGCAAGGGGGAGATTCCGCCAGCTCCACGGTATGTCTTCTGTTTCAGCGTGCATCATCATTTCCCCCTCCCACACCACCCAGCTCTTCGGGGGCCCCTTGACATTCAGGGTAAAAGTCGTTTTCCAGTTTTCCTTGGTTCAGCTGTTAAATTAAGTGGTCTTGTTCTGTTAAAGAGTTTCACCGGGAATGAGCAGTTTTGAGAGAAGGCAGCATGAGTCTGGTCGGGCATGTTTGTCAAGGCTTGAGATCCTCTGCTAATGAACATCATTTGGAGCTGCTTGGGATTAAGCTATTATCTGTGCTATCTTCACCTGGCCCTTTGTGGACCAAATTCATTCATTCCAATTCTGTGCTTAACTAGGAAGGCTTTACAACTCCTTTCCTCCCTAGTGTCATTTCTCTTCAATCTCCGGGACCCAGTATGCAGCAATTTTGCTTTCTCCAATTTCATTTTCACTTTCAAAGTGAATGTCATTTGTCAGGCAAACCACATATTCTTTGGATCTCTATCTGTTAAATTATTTCTGAACTTGACTTTTTTGGGGGCTGCATTCCAGCTGACCTAAATTCTTCTCTGTCTTCTACAATTTCCCCCTTCTCTTTGAAGGCAGCCCTTTGTGGCTTCATTGCCCAAAGAAGCTGTTTCTGGAAGCACTTAGCTGTTGCCCCAGTTGGAAAGTTATCACTCCTATCTAAATTAGCTGGTGTGATCTTTTGTCTGAATTCCAGACAGGACTGATCATTTGTATGAGAATTCCCCACTGGGTTTCAAGCCCATCTGCGGCACCCTTCTCAGATGATTCTCTTTGGGGCTAAGATGGAAGCCCTCAGTGTTCCGAATGCAAAGATTGTCTCTATAGCCACTTTTCAAAGGAACGTGCAAATCCTGCAGAGACGATCTCTGGAATCCCAGCTGGGCCATCTCCTGTCTCAAGGCCATCTCCGAGGAAATGTCCTGGGAGGACTCCTGGTCTTTTCTGCTCTGTTGTTACCAGTAGTTGAGAGACTGTGTGAAGAGGGTGAAGGAGAATAGCTCTAGAGGAGGGAAAAAAAATGACTTCACACAACTCACCTTCAGGGGTAGCAGCAAGGAGATTCTTCAATGATCCCATGACTGCTACCATGTGTCAGAAATGATTTCACCAGAGGACTGGCAACCCCATTCTACTCCAGGTTGGACAGACCAATGCGACAGTGTGTCTAAAAAGTACCCCAATTCCAGAGGGCCTGACCACATGTAAATTCCACAGGGAATAACCAAGCTTGTGACGAGACCAAACTGTGTGAAGGACAGTTAAAAGACCTGGAATGTTTAGCCTGGAAAGGAGAGCCTTTTGCGGGGATAAGCAGGGTGGAAAATTCTATCTCAGACTCATGTTTTACAAATTACAAATCCGAGACAGGGAACACAGACTCACAGAATAACCAGAGGGAACTTTTTAAAGAATAAATGAGATCATTTTTGCTTTGCTGCTTAAAATCTGCTAATGACTCTCTCACTGCTGTTGGAATATTGGGCCAACCCCAAACCATGGTCTCCAAGACCCCACATGACGATGCTGGTCCCTAGTACTAGGTGAGGACCAGCTATGCTGGTATAATCAAGAGAACCCTACCCTGCCACCCCCGCCTGCCACAATACAATGGTTTAGACAAAATAGAAGTTTATTTCTTTGCCTTTTTATAAATGATACCACAAGCTGCAGACCAGACCAGGCTCCAACAGGGGCCAGTTAGTAGAAACTGTCAGCCTGATACTTCAGGAACATACCTGTGAACGACAAAGAGACCCTTGCCTTCATCAGCATGGTAAAGAGTAACAGGAGGAGACTGGGCCACAAATTTTACACATTCTTCTGGAGAGTGTCTGTGCAGGGGTGAGGAAGCCCAGGCATAAAGGGCCAGGGTAAGAGGAGTCATACAAACTCCCCAGGAAAATCAAAGCCTAGGAGTGAGAGCAAGAAGGCAAGAGGTTTAGTAGTTTATTTGTATGGAATGCAAGTATCAGGTTTCCTTTTTCTATTCTTCCTTCCCTTTTCCTTTTTTTGCAGGGGCTGTGTGAGCGTGTAAGTTAGCTGCTTCTGGTATCCAACTGGGAATTTGATTCACTTAACTTGTTCAGAGTCAGTTGCAATAAACCAGGTGGTTTTGCATTGCTCATGCAAATCACTTTCTCCTCACACATGGCTACGGTCCCAGCTGCCAAAATGTTGTCATGTTCTTGTCTCCAGAGCCTTAATAAGAAGAAAAAATACAGTCTGCAGTGTATATGCACTCAACACTCTCCCTGGTTACCACTGAGCCTGTGTGGTCACCACTAACCCTGTCAATGTGCCAGTGCGAGTCAAGGAAAGCGGTGTATGGCTGCTGATGGGGCTGGCGGGCCTGGGATCTGGCTCTTCGGGTCACAGATTCTGCTGACCTACTCAGTGTCTCTTATTAGAGCCAACACAACCTTCGGTATGAAGACTAAAACCCCAATTCCAGTCCTGCCATTATATTACTGACTGGGCTTGAATTAATAGTGCCCTAATTCTTGTGAGAATTAAGACAATCAAAGTTAAGATTCCCAACTGTTTTCACTTCATGGTACAGAAAAAGATTACATTTGTACAGTACACTGGTGAACATACGAAAGGTTGCTTGTGCCAAAGATGACCTGTAGGGGGTTTTGACTGCTAGCCTCTGCCCATCCACCCTGCAGCTAAGGGACCAATGTCTCATGGTAAACTGATTGACTTCCCACCTAAATTAGTGGTCCTCCCAGCAAGAAGATTATACTTCCTCACCCTGTGGACTCATACACAGTCATGTGTCTCGTTTTGGCCAATGAGATGCAAGCAGGAGTGATATACCACTTTCAGGCAGAATCTTTAAGAGCCAGTATGCACTCTGCCTTGCTCTTTCCCTCTAGTACAGAGACCAGCAATGTTCCAGATCATTCTGGACCCTGGAGTGAAGACTGTGTGGAGCAGGGCCACTGCCAACTCACAATGGCCATCTAGAACAAGCAAGGAATAAACCTTTTTTATTTTAGGAGATCTGGGGGTTATTTGTTACTGCAGCAAAGCCTCTCTCATTCTGACCATGCCATGGCAAACCCAATGGGATCCTCTGATTGCAGGGGAAAAGAAGAGTCCTGAAGAGTACCAGACAAATGTCAGTCACCCACACACACAAGCATCAATGGAATATAAATAATTTTTTTTGAGTTTCTACCAGCTCTGTCATCTGAAGGATTCAGCTTTATCCCCAGGCTCATAAAGATACAGCTGAAAATTCCAGTTATCATAGCCATACAAAAAGAAGTCATTTCTTTGTGTCACTTTCATAGAGAATTAAAATCTCTCAGAAACGCTGTTGAAGCTTCTGTAGCATATAATTATAATAATAATAAAAGCATGGGCTATGGAGTCTCACAGTCTGAGTCCAAATCTCAACTGGGGGACTTTAGTGTGCTATATAGTGTAGGCAAGGAGCTTAATCTCAGTTTTTACATCTGTATGATAACAATAGGACCTAATTCGGGGGATCATTGTCAGGAACAAGTAAGTTAGTACACATAAGGGTTCTGGACCAGTGCCTGGCACATGGTGCACACTTTGTACATGTTAGTAGTGAAAGTCTACTTAGTCTCTCATCTTACAGATTTTTATTAGAAATTTTCTAATATTAAGAGTCCCACCTTAATCTTCCTCGTAGTAAATATATCTGTGGCCAACCCAGAATTAAACCAGGGAGGAAATCTTGGGAAGTATAGTTCCAGTTTAGTGAGATTAAAACAAAGCACAGAGATCACTGGCTAGAAAGGCAGGTCTCCATAGATTGTGCTGACAGGCTGAGGTTTTTTTTTTTGCAGGGGAGAGGGTGGGTCATAGTAAAGTCTTAGAAAATACTTGTTTTCTTTTTAGGTAGAGGAGGCTTAATCAGCTACGCATTTTAAAAGATCCTTTAGGTGCCAGGGTGGAGAATGATCGGTGGTGGGAGACAGGGAGCGGAAAGAACCGACCGTTGCAGTGTTCTGTGATTTCTAAGGAGTTTCTCCCAGTCCTTGTGGAACAAGGTAAGAATGCATAAGCAAATGATCGCTAAGCTAATTTTAGTTCTAATTATCTGTGATATAATAAAAAAAATCTATGCACGCACCGGATTAAGATACTCTTTTTCCCCCAAGAGACATTTGGTCCTCTTAATTAGTTTCCCAAAATATTGTGTTGTTATTGATTTAATTCCAAATATTTTTCCCATGACATTGTGTGTCAAAGGATGAGAATAATTTGCTTGTACAATGTACAATGTAGGAAAAAAGACCTGAAAGGCGCTGAATCTATTTACCTACAGCCAGAGCTCTCTGACTAACAGCCCTAGACTCACATGTGAATTTCAGTTATGAAACACACTTTTGGACGTAGGGGAGAAGGGAATGCTCACCTGCCAGAGCAACACTCTGTGCTAAATACCTACATGCTCCCCTCTCTCTCCCAGGCCTCCTTGTGATGGCTGGGGCTTGCATGTCTAGTTCTGCCCAATGAACTAGAAACAGAAGTGACACATCCCACCTGTGGGCCAAGACAACTTGGAGCTGGGCTGCAGCTTAGAATGACAGATGACAGAGCAACAAGATGAAGAGGGTTGCCTGACCAGGATGGGACTTGGGGTGAATGAGAAATGGGTTTTAATTATGAAAAATAATTAGGAAGTTGCTAGCTCAGACAGTCGAACACAGCCTGACTAATGTACCTGCCAAAGCCTGTGTCAGGCACCTTCATACCTGTTTCCCTCCTTGATCCATCCCAACGAGCCCATGATGAATGCAGGCCTTGGGAAAGTTATGCAGCACACTCAAGTTCACACAGTTTGTGGGTGGCACTGATAGAATTTGAGCCAATCGATATGGCTCCCAAACCTGTGATTTTTCTATCCTGACATCGACCTTCCCACTAAGGAATCTAAAGGATCTGGCCATGGATGGACCAGAAGCACAGACAAAAGCATTGGGAGGGACACAGAGTTCTAGCCGGACTAAGGTCCTCACCAGGTCTCCAGGTCTTCAGGTTCGTTCTTTGGCTTGTCTTCTAACTTGTTTTTCCTTTTAATTCTGGAGCCCAAGTAGCACTGGATTAAGAGTGTAGATCACCAGAGCATTTTGGTGAACCGCCACTCACAAGCTGTGTGACCTTCACCAAGACACTTCACCTCTGCAAGCTTCAATTTCTTTGTTAACAAAAATGAGGATAAAGTACTTACTTCCTAGGGTGGTAGTTATGAGGATGAAATGAATTGGTGTTGGCGAAGTACTCAGTGTGGGGTCTGGCCCATTGGAAATAGTTGGTGAATAGTAGCTAATAAATGTAATAGCTCACAGCAGCCATTCATTGTAAGGTAAAATAGATTGTTTTTCCAATATGGGCTTTCTCCAGGAGCTAACTACACAAATTGCCCCAGACCACAGTGGGACCATAGACCCCAACCTCAGAGGCAAGGGGACATTTTGTCAGCTTGCTCCCCTCTCCCATGCCTAAATTTGTGCTTTGTTCCCATTACTAGTTGCTCTTCTCCTAAAGAGCTCTGGACTTGACGTGGAGAAGGCTGTTCTCCTAAAAGAGCAGAACCTGCTTTTGAATAGAAGCTCCATGGCACATCTCAGGACCCACAACATCATGTCCTCTCCTGTAAATGGGAATGATCATTTCTGCTTTCCAGGGTATACGAGAGGAGTAAAGAAAATCCCATGGGGGAAACCTACTGCACAGTTCCTGGCGTGTGATAAGCATTTGTAACTGAGCAGTATGAGTCTCCTCGTCTCAGAAGGGAAGCAGAGGCCAAGGACCCTGTAGCTAATGGTGCAGGCTCCCCTGTGGGAAACTGCCCTGTGGGACACACACGGCCTTTATTTTATATTATTGTTTTTAAATTGTGGTGAGAACACCTAACATGAGATCTACCTTCTTAATAAATTTTTAGCTGTACAAAAGAGTAATGTGAACTATAGGCAAAATGTTGCTCGGCAGATCTCCAGAACTTGATCTTCTCACATAGCTGAAACTCTGTGCTCATTGAATAGCAACGGCCCATGTCCTCCTCCCCTCAGGCCCCTGACAACCACCACCTGATCTCTGCTTCTACACGTCTGACTCACCCATGTACTTCATGTAAGTGGGGTCACGTAGGATTTGGCTTTCTGTGACTGGCTCATTTCCCTTAGCATAATGTCCTCAGGCCTCATCGACGTTCCGAATATGGGAGGGTTTCCTTCTTTGTTGATGCTGAACAACATGCTGCCTTGTGATAGCAACGAGAGAGCAATTAGCATTTTATTTTCTCTGGCGTATTTAATAATTTTTAACTTAAAACTATACATAAAATTCACATTAACTAGAAAACTCAGAAAATTCAAATAAATCCACAAAAGGGGGAAAATGAAAAATACCCATAATTTTGACAGCAAAGGTACTTAGATACTTTTCCAGACATTTTTGTAGGTGTGAATTTTTTAAGTAGTACAATGTATCTTGCTTTATAACTGGCTTAACTATGTTTTCAATGTATCTTTTGACATCGGTAAGTATCTACAACCAGTTATGACAAAGGCTGGAGCATTACGTTATATGGATGTAGCTTGGACTACAGGTGGTTTCCAATTTCTTCCTATCACAAGCAACACTGTGATCCTCAATGTTAAAACAAGCACAAGGCAAAGCTTTATTAGCTCTGTTGTCTAATTCCTGTTCCCACTCTTGAATCCCTTCCTTGTCCTTATCATAAATAATTAAAATGTTTTCCAGTTAAACTTACCTAATTACATATTAATAGTTCTTAAGTCAAAAGATCACTGCTGAGAATAATTACAAAAGAGTCACTTGTTCATTAAAAACCTAATTCTTATTTCATATCAGAAACAACACAATCTACAGACTGAACTTCACAGAGTAGAATCATCTTTTACAAAAACGGATGTCAAGCAGGTCTTCTTTGGTAAGGCAGAAATTACATCATTACTTACTAATTCAGACAGGGGGAAATTAGTTCCAAAATAAGGGCATTTGGTTGTGAAAGCACTTTCTCAACTGTAGCAAGCGATGTTGCAAAGCGGACAGGGCATGAGACAGAGTCGGCCAAAGCGAGGTTAGATTGGCACCGACCCTCATCTGCTGTGTGCTCCTCACTTTATTTTTCCGAACCCCAGCTTCTTTACTGTAAAATATGTAACATCTATTGCACAGTTGTTATAAAGATTAAAATGATCATCGATCATACCAACTTTTGCCACAAATTAATACAGAGAATAAATTTCCCTCTTCCCATGCAGAAAGCACCAGAAGGGCACCAGAAGTGAAGTTTCTCCTTCTTACTGTTAAGACATGGAGAAGCTAGAGTCAAGGCCCTCTCCAGCTTCAAAGAAACTGTCTTAGTGCACCTGTGATATACCAGGCCAACAGAGTTCTCCTCTGATAGGGTGGCCACCAATTACTTCCACACTGGGGTCTTTTTGAGACTCACCTGCGTTACTACAAACCGTTAGCGGGGACACCCAGTACAGACTTGAGCTCTCCCAGGCATACTGGCCACCCTCTTATTAACTAGGTAACGACCAGTCCACAAGCAGGAAAATCAGGTCATCTCATTTCAAAGCACTCATCTAAATTGTCTCGATTTCCCCTGTGTGATTGAGAAAAGTGATTCAGTCACAGACGGAAGTCCGCACAAGGTGAGGCCGGCCTGGCCAGCACGCCCCTTTGGCAGCATCTCCGAATCGTCAGTCCAGTTATCCGTCCTCCGGGAGCCAAGCACACGTTACTCTCTCCCCCCACAAGTCTTGGCGTGTGATTCAGCGAGTCGTGGTGTAGCTTTCCACTCATCTGACAGTTTTTATACCTCCATTACATGGCAAGTCTTAGCCTAACATTACAGGCACTGCAGTACAAAGATGGCTGAGCCACAGTCTGCTTTCAGGAAGATCACAGTTAAGCCGAGGATTTGAACGTGGGAACTATTCACAAAAATGTGCGAAGTGAAAAACCCCAACACGGAGCCATGCAGAAAGCACGGTGAGACGCGGAGAAGAGGGCAACTAACTCTCCTTCGAGGCTTCACAGAAGTGATCACGTTTAAAACATCTCAAACACTATTTTCTACAGGCCGAGGTGCGAGCAGTGCCTTCCAGGTGAGAGGGTAAGGAAGTCTGGGAGAGTGGAATGCGTGGGTCGAGGAACAGAGTGGCGGGAACCCGCTGTGGGAGAGGGAGAGGGGCTGGGCTCCCAAGCCTCCCGCTCTCTCCGGCCCTCTTCTGCGGTGGCAATCTAAACTGAGCAGTCGTTCTGCTCCTTCCGCCCCTCTGTCAAAAGCCCCAATGGCTCCACGACTTCTCAGAAAGCTCCAGCACGTGTTCTTTGAACTTCTCTAATAGCGACGCTACCGTCTTTCTCAGTTTCTTTTTTTTATTTATTTATTTATCTTTAGAGGGGAAGGGTTAGGGAGAGAAATATCAGTGTATGGTTGCCTCTTGTGTGTCCCCTGCTAGGAACTGGCCTGCAACCCAGGCATGTGCCCTGACTGGGAATTGAACCTCGATCCTTTGCTTCGCAGGCCTGCGCTCAATCCACTGAGCTACACCGGCCAGGGCTTTTCTCAGTTTCTTAGAGTATGTGTGTAAATGTGATATGACGAACCCACTAAGCTCTACCAGATTTTTGCCATGTTTTTGTACCAGTGAAAACATTGTGAATAGATGCCCTACTCTGACTTTTAAGACACCTATAAGTAGCTGATGTTTAGAAGAATGTTTCTTTATAGAATTCAAAACTGGCCTATTCCTGTGGGGAACCAAGGAGACCGAGACTCACCCTGTACAGAGTTTACATCTTTTTAAAAGTGTTTTTCTGCTAAGATTTCTGTGGGCTATAAAAAATATCAATGTGATTCTAAATAATTCTGACCTCTTTAGGAGGCAACAAATGTTGCATTTGATTCAAAACAATTTCCATGTTTAAAAAAAAAAAAGCAAGCGAGAAAATGAGCCATCCAGCCATATGGCGATGGGATGACTCAAAGGCAGCCCCACCTTCGAAGGCCACTCACCAACAGAGGGAGTGCTCTCGTGGAGGGCAGAGCTGGGGCCCTCAAGTCATTGGATTTGAGGATGGAGGGAAGGGGTGAGAGGGTGTCCCAGGGTTTTGCAAATGGGCTTGTATTAGTCCTCTAGCTTGTGGCAGAAACTCAATGCAAACTAGGTTCAAGAATAACATGCGAGAGTATAAACACTGGAAGGATATCATTGAAAGAGATCTCTCTATTTCTTACCTCTGCTTTCTTATGTGTTGGCTTCATTCTCCAGCAGGCCCTCCCATCACGCTGACAAAATGACTGCTCACAGCAAAATGCAGGTTGCCTTGGTTCACATCTCTACAGCTCAGCAATCCTAGTGGAAAGGATATTCTCTTTGTCCAAAGTTCCAACGAAATCCTAGGACCGAGTCTCATTATATCAACGTGGGTTAATTATGTGTCAATACCCAAAAAACCCTCATGGGCAGGAAGTGAAATAAGCTGATTTCACTCATTATTATTGTCCAGGCTGATTCATCCTCCACCTTAGATGACGGGGTGGAGGGTATGAAGCCAAAGTCTCCATTGGGCCTGATGAGCAGAGAGACGGGGAGTAGCCCTGCTAGGGCTGGATCCATCTGGCTCTTTCCCACATCAGTTTTCTCTCCTTCCTGGATTCTAACGACTGTGCCCGGCCTCCTTAACAGTCGGGTGTGTCCATGTGACTGAGTCCTTGCTAATGGAAAGTGAGGAGAAGTAGTAGGTACTGCTTCTAAGCCCATCCAAACCTCCCAGCCCACTTTGAAGCTACGAGTAGAAGATGGTGGGTGCATACAACGGAAAGAGCCTGGACCTTGAATCTCCACCCATCGGAAGGTGGATGCCCACCAGACGGGCATGTCCATTGTGAATATTCCATCATGTTTGAAACATTATGCATTTGGGGATTTGTTTGTTACAGCAGCTCACGTTATCTTAACTGGTAGAGACGCAAATATGAAGGGGGCGATTTGTAAAATGAGCAGGCAAAAAGCAGCTGGTGTCTACTACAACTCATCTTTGTGTTTGGTGCTGGAAATTTCAGACATTCTAATGGATTTAATCAGTCAGTAACCATGGCCTGATGGAAGTGTCAGCCAGCAAGTCAGAAGACATGGTTTCAAGGCTTGACTCTGCCACTGACAGCGGTCTGTCCCCAGACATGCTGCCTCTCTCGGACCCTCAGTTTCTTGATCTGCAACAC
>PVKM010016376.1:0-26890 GCA_004027735.1 Carollia perspicillata
TTTTCTGTTTTATTTATATACACTTTAATCATTATTATTTTTTTCATTCTTTTCACTTTGAGTTTAGTTTTCTATTTTTTCTAGTTTCTTAAGATTATATTATTGATTTGAGGTATTTCTAACTTTTTTAATGTAAGCATTTATAACTACTCTGAGTCCTGCTTTAGCTGCATTCCATAAGTTTTGGTATCTTGTATTATTTTCTATCAACTCAAAGTATTTTTTATTTACCCTTTACATTTCTCCTGTGACTCATTTGTTACTAGGTCATTTAACAATATGTTCTTTAATTTCCACATACTTGGACATATTTCAAATGTATTTTTATTTTTAATTTCTAAATTCATCCCATTGTTGGTAAAGAATCCACTTTCTATGATTTTAATTCTTTTAAATTTATTCCAGCTTGTTGTACTGCATAATATAAGGCCTATCTGGAGAATGTTCCATGTGCATTTGAGGAAAGTGTGTATTTTGTCGGTGGTGGATGGAGTGTCCCATATATGTCTGTAAGATCTAGTTGGCTCATACTGTGATCCACATCTTTTGTTTGCTGGTCTTCTGTCTAGTTGTTCCATTACAAGAAGTGGGGTATTAAGTTCTAAAACTATTAATGGATTGTCTACTTTCCCTTCAATTTTTTTTAGTTTCTAATTCATGTATTCTGGGGCTTTATTGATTAGTGCCTATGTGTTTATAATGTTATGTCTTTCTATGGATTAACTCTTATTTTTATAAATGTAATTCTTTACCTCTAATAATAATTTTTACCTGAAAATCTTTTAAATCAAATATTAGTACGCCATTTTTCTTCTCTTTTGTTTACTGTTTGCATTGTATCTTTTTTCATCCTTAAATCTCTTTCTGTCATCGTTTCTAAAGTATGTTTTTTCTTTTAAGTTATTTTTATTGTTGTTCCTGTACAGTTGTCTCCATTTTACCACCATCACCCTCCCCCCCTCACCTACCCCATCTCCCATCCTTAATCTATCCCCCTCTTGGCTTTGTCCACAGGTCTTCGTATGTGTTCCTTGACTTTATAAACAGCATCTTGTGGGATGATGGTGTTTTCATACATTCCACCAATCTCTGCCTTTTGTTTCCCATTACCCAAAATTCTTTTTAAAAACTTTGTCCAGTTTCTCATGTGCTTCAATTACTACAGCCACTTCAGGTATCTACAATGTTAAACAATTGTCACTGATTTTCTTTTTTACAAATGTTCTGAGGATGGTGCTTTCCTCGTTGAGTGAGTTCTGAGTCAGGTTTCATAAAGACAGACACAAAAACAAAAACAAATTTGGAAGTTACCTAAAAGAGTAAAAATTCTGTGGGAATGGAGTTTTTTGAGGAACTCCAAATCCATTTCGCTCCTTCCAGTGACTGCTAAGCCCCTGATTTGCACATTTATTATGGTTCTGAAGTTGAGATTTTTCAAGACTATTAGGGGGTAGCTTTTTATTTCCAACCCCATTCTTGTCTGAGGAAGACAACCAACATTTACAAAAGTTGCTATTTAATGACACACTCTTACTCTCTTTAAGTAATAAATAAAGAATAGTTCCCTGAAGAAAAGCTACCTGCCTTTTACGTTTACTCAATCTCCCTTGAAAGAGTCTTTGCCATCTCTAGCCAAGTCAGACTTACTTAATTATTTTAATTTTGTAAGCTATAAAAATATTTTAAAATTCTTATTTTTGGACTTCTTAAAAATATGCATGCTAATTGTTATGTGAGTAATACACTTGAAGACTTTAAACTGGTTTTTCTGAATATCTAGTGCTTAAAAGTGAGGAAATAATACTATATCCTAGAAAATAGTAGATGGTATACTCTCCTTTTAAAAATGAATAACTATTATTTATACTATGTATAAGTAAGTTCTTCGAACACCTATATTGTCTTCCAATTTCATTGTTAAATCACCTATGGCCACCTGAAGTTAAGAACTTTGGGATATGGATACCAAAATTCTTAATAGTATCTTAAGTATATAGTGTTTTAATGGAATCTTAAAACACTACTGTGATGCTAAAAATAACTCAGGTTTTCTTAAAGTGAACAAATTTAAAACTTACAGAAAACATGGGTGCTGACACAGATGATACTTAAGCAAAGTACATAATTTTCACATTGTACAGTAGTAATAGAATATGTGACTTTTAGTATTGCATGTGGCCGCCTGAAATAGAACTACATGCTCTAGTCTCCTTTGCAGCCAGCGACTATGCGAATAGGAACTGACCAATAACTTATAAGTGAAAATGATACATGCAAGTTCTGGATAATGACCTTACTGGGATGTGAAAGTATGGTTAGCATGGTCATCCGGACAGCTTCCCACTGAATGGAGCATACTGTAAATTACAGAGTTCTAACAGACAAATATATAATGAAAGGACCTTGGGAATATAAGGCACACATGTTTCAGAGTCACGAAAACTGAGATTCCTGATACCATGAAGTAACCACTTCTTCCCCATTGCCAACCTCAAGACTTTTACATGACAAATGCCTGCCTTATCTTCTTACAGCCATTGTTATTTGAGGTTTGAGTCAGTCCCAGCTAATCTTACCTGATCTTACCTGACAGAGAAGTTTTCAAGGCCTAAAACTTACTTTCCTGCTCTAGTGAAGCTATTAAATCCATCGTAGCAACTCAATTAAGTTACTCAATGATGATTAGCACTGCTTAGTCAGACCATGCTTGGAGGAAACCTCCTTGCAATGTGATAAAATGGATTTTCTAAGATTGACTTATTTCTTCAAACACTAAGGTCCGCTCACACTTAAACTAGTTAATTTCTTATGAAATTGAGACTGACCTTCTTTGTGCCTTCAATCACTTTTGCAAGGATGTGAATATTCATACATTAATCAGCTGTGTCTCTTTTGCCTGGTAGTATTGTTTGTTCCTGGTACACATTATTTTTTTCATTATGGAATCCAACAAACAGTGTCCAAAAGCCCTCTCCTGCTCTCCCCAGGCAGAATATGCCACCATATATCTGCATTCCCACAGTATTTTCTATCATTTCATGTAATACATTATAATTATATTGAGTGCTCATGTGTCTGCCTTGTTTACTATGCTGTGAACATCTCAAAAGAAGCAACAGTTTTCAAAACTTCACACAGAGCATATGGTAGACTCTATCAGTTTTCTATTGCCATGTAACTAGTTACCATATATGTAGTGGCCTAAAACAATCTCCTTTATTACTTTTGCTGCTCAGGGGCCAGAAGTCCAGGTGGGGCTTTTGCTTATGATTTCATAGGCCAAAATCAACGTGTCAACCAGGGTGAGCTCTTACTCTCTGATTCTGGGGATGAATCTGATTCTAAGCTCATTCAGGCTGATCTCAGAATTCAGTTCCTTGCATTTGTAGAACCGTAGCTGTTTTCTTGTTGGCTCTCAGCAGTGGATACCCCCTGCATTTCTTGTCATGTGGCTTCTTATATGCACAACTGAGCTATGGTGGGTTCAATCCTGAGTCCTTCTCATGCTTTGAATCTATGTCCTCCTTTTCAACCACCAGCTAGAAAAACATCTCTTCCAGTTCAAAGGAGTCATGTAACTAGATTAGGGTCACCCAGGTATCATCTTTTTGACGTATAATTTAATGTAACCATGAGAGTATGATCAGGGAACTGTAATTGGGAACTAGTAAGATTATACTTGCATCAGAATTCAATGGTATTTTGCAATATAAGAAAATAACTGCTTTGATGTATGTATGTGTGTGTATAGATAGGGATATGAGTATATTATACATATACAAGGGGGACCCAATAAATGGAATTTATTTATAAAAATTGTATATTCTTACATGTTTAACTTCAGTCACTTTCATAGTACTCTCCATTTGATGCAATATACCTGTCGAGATGGTTTTCCACTGCTCAAATCAGTTTTTGAATTTGTCAGTTTTGATGCCTTTTAGTGCTTCTGCCATTTTTTGCTTCACCTCTTCCACATTGGCAAAACCTTTCCCTTTGAGGATTTTTTTCATGTGGGGGAAAAACAAAAAAAAGATGCTTGGGGTGAGATCAGGTGAAAAGGGAGGTTGGGACACAGGGATCATGCCATTTTTGGTCAAAAAACTGTTGAACATGTCACAGTGTAGGCAGGTGTGCTCATAAAGCACCCATCATGGAATGAGCAAACTCAATGAAAGAGTCTTCAAAAATAATTCACTGAAGCTGAATGCAGCCTCTCACAATAATACCACCTGGTACACTGATACAGATGGGTTCCTAAAACACTAACCTAGTGGAAGAAGCCTATACTACAAGGGGCCTGCCCTCCAGAAGATAATCCATATTTTTTGGGTCCCCCTATATATATATATGTGTGTGTGACTTTACTCCAGGTTCCTGACATTCTCAAACATGAAATGGGTGGTATTTAGCAACAAATATCCTCCAACCCAAGGTACTGGTCCAGCTAGATTTTCATTTTGCCTCTAAATCAGACTAATAGACTATTAGAGGGTCTATCAGACTAAATCTTCTAGTTTAGACCCTGTATAGACTACTCGTATATATCTTGCTTCCTTTCCCAGAAACATAATTTTTAAAATAGAAGGACAAAACTACCTCCTACAGTAATATTAAAAATTTTAACAAAAAATTGTTTTCTATGCACATATGTATATAAAACATTAACGTGTGTACTTTGCATAGCCATAAAATCTATTTACCTACCATAAAAGAAATGTGGGTGTGTGTTCTTTTCCTAGTAGAATTCCTTAGACTTTGTCAATGTGTCTTATTGGTGGCTCACATTGGAAATATCTTCCTCAGTGATGTGACTCCTTCTTTCCCTCACAGGAAGAATGCCCAGGATCCTGCAGAGAGACAGAACACATTTCTGAAGACTTGCCCTCTTTACTTACTTGCTTTCTGCCATCAGCTCTTAAATGCTCGTGCTACAATCAGTTAAGGGTGCCACCTTTCAAGATTCCAGGAATCCTGTTATCATAAGCTGCAGTTCAATCAGCTTTTTAAATGTTGGTCAATTCCACACAAAAAAAGATTAATTTGTGGTTTGGTAGGTGCCACCATTTCCAGGCTTTTCCTGGTTTGACCGGAAAGTCACTGCATCTTCCTACTCTGGGGCCTGGGTCTCAGCCAGGCCTGCAAGATTTCTGCGTTACCCACCCACTATGTTGCTTTCCTCTTTAGGGTTGTCTTATACAACCCCCAAGTTACATATCTAAAATGTATTTTGATTTTGTTTAATGTCTGCCAAGAACAGCCATGCCTACATACATACACACACATACACATACTTACATACATACACAGAAATACATAAAATGGATGGCTTTGGAATCTTCATATGACCAGCAGGTGTTGTTCCTACATAAGTCACAAGTTTGATTTATGGTTTTAGTTACTATAACTCATGACTATTTAATAACTTTGCCACAACTCACAAAGGTCAGAGGACATGAAGTTGTACCCAATTCAAAAATAAAACACTCACCCACATGGATATCCACAATCATCACTATAACATATTCTAGCCATTATAATGACTCAGAAATAACAAATAAAAATGCTAAGATCTATTGGAGAATTTTTTTCTGGCACCTAGATGACAATATACTTCTTGAAGTCTTTTTCTTCAAGGCTCCTACTATTACCCACTGGAGATTCTCATTTCAAAACTTTTATGATAGTCTACATTTTTATTGAACATCATTTATTGCTACTATTTAGACCCTTTTAGGCCATCCTCAATTTTTCTATTATAATATTTCTAATGCATTTGAGAGTTAAAGAATGGTTTTTACTCACTTCAGCCACATAAAATTTTCCTTAGCTCTGTTGGTTATCTCTTTGATAACAATGTCATGTCTTAATGCATGCAAAAGGCTTCTTCTAAGTTAATCAAAATTGCTTAAATTTATTTTTATGTTCCCTATCTGCTTCCTCGATTCGGTCTTGAAGGGGAAGCTATTTTAGAGACTGCCTATGTATGTATGTGTATATACACACAGACACATACATCTGGATCAGGCAGAATAGAAGATGACTGGCTTGACAAATATAAAGATATGTGTGGTTGAACAGGGACATTAACCTCATCCATCCACATGTATTTGTTGTTTAGACAACAACGCTTCGGTAAAAACATTTATGAAATGATGTATTCTTATGCATGGGAATAAAAAGAACATGTATTTCTTAGGATCAGATGGCAAAGTTCAGAAATGCATAAAGTATTGGTAAATACGTAAGCTTCAAGTTTAGTTCAATTAAAAATATAAGAATGTTCTGAAATCAAGTATGGACAGAAAAATAGAGCAACTGAAGAAAGTCTTAATAAGCTATGTGAGCTTGTACTGATTCAAATAATAGACTCAGCACTTCTGGTATATATTATGTTATGTATTCCAGTATTGCTGATAATAAATCACAGCTATAAAACCTGGTAAGCCTTTCACTTACAAGGGCATCCTAGGGACAGCTTTAAAAAAGGAAAATAGCAATGCTTTATTTTATTTTTTAAAAAATGCTCAAGATTAGCGATAAATACTAAATCAAAAACCCACCCTGGATAATCAATATTTGAAAACGAATTTTAGTTTTTATTTTATATATTTACCCTAACCAATATGTATACATCATTATGTTACTTATATAATTGATAAAGACAAATCTCTGGGTGTTGTTTTTTTTTTGCATATATTTCTCTCAAGCAGTTGAATGATGCTGTGTAAATTGGCCCAGATTTTAAAAAGCATGCTTATAGATCTATGAAATAGTCTATACATATATATGAATAACATTTTGCTTTTTCAACTTTCACATAGAAATTTCAAATTTAAGAAATGCAGCAAAAATTAAAACCAGAAAGTGATTAAATAATAATCAAAAATAGCCAAACTATTACACAACATTTATGTAATTAAGGTCACAATCTTTATGGATATAAGAATATCTACTATGTCAGGAGAGTTCATTTCTAAGCTCACAGCAGATTAGGTGTAGCACACAGAAGTGGCAGTGAGGTTAGTAGACACAGGCACATTAAGTGAAGCAATATCTAAAAACAGGAAACTTAAAATTGAGGGAAGGATCAGAGGAAATATAGAAAGCAAGCACAGAGACCTCTGCATCCAGGAGCACCTAAGATTCTACTGCACTGACCCCTCTGCAGATGACAGCTATAAATTCTGGATATAATACAAAAAGTACTTGTGTTGGGCACTGGAGATTGGAGAAAAACAGACATATCCCTTTAGAGCCTAAATGTGGAGTAGGGGATTTCTAAGAAATGAGTTCCTACTTTTATGGCATTATCTTTGAACCAGTCTCAGTCACTAAAATATCCGGAATTACTGGAGATGCGAAAACTGCAGTCTACCCGGTATGGGTAAAATAGAAGACTGGATCTAGAACCATGATTACTAGTCCTAGAGAGAAAATCCCAAAGAACGAGACAAAAAGAGAAGATTCCCAAATTCCATCTACTTACCTCTTTGTCTGGTACATGAGTAACATTTGTAGAATAGAAAGAAAACAGATCCTAAGACACAATATCTTACATAAAATAAAAACTGCCATCTAAGAAAGTGATTTGAAGTGCAAAGTTCAAATTACCTACTAAAACACCTACTAAGTTACAGAAACTCTTCTAGAAATTTCAGGAGAGACTACTTTCCAACTCATTCATGATGTCAGCATTACCTTGATACCAAAAAAAAAAAACCCAAACACATTATAAGAAAAGAGAGCCATAGATGCATATCCCACATAAATATAGATCTGAAAATTCTAAACAAAATATTAATCAACTAAAAATGAAAAAAAATGAGCACCACATTAAATACAAAAAGAACATCTGCAAAATTCAACATATATTTCATTTCTGATTTTAAAAAAATTTCTTAGCACACTAAAAAAAATATAGCAACCAACAATTAGAAGGTAATGTTTAAGAAAACAGCAATATGATTTATAATTACACAAAAAGACAAATACAAATTATTCTGGCAAAATACTAGTATATTCAAGACATGTCCACTAAAAACTATAAAATACTACTAAAAGAAATGAAAGTAAACTAATGAATGAAAAGATTGATTTTAGGCCAGATGTCAAGTCTCCCCAAATCATTCCATAGATTTAATATACCCCAATCAAAATCCCAAGTAAGCTATTTGTAGAAATTGAGAAACTAATTCTAAAGTTTGGAAATGCAAAGGATCTATAATACCAAAAAGAGCTCTGAAAAGAAAAACCATGTTTAAGGGTTAACACTGCCTGAATTTCAGATGTATTATATAAAGCTTTTGTAAAAGCCATGTGATATTAGCTTTAATAGTAAAGGCCTAGAAGCACATGCACATAAATTTTATCACTTAATTCTTAACACAATTCAAAGGCAAATCAGTGAAGATAGGATATTCTTTAGAACTAATGTTACTAAAACAATGGGTATTCATATGCAACAAACCTTAGATCTATACATCTTTTCACACAGAAATGTTAACTCAAATGGATAATAGACCTAAATGTAAGACCTCAAATACCGAAGTTCTAGAAGTAAACTTACAATAAACTACTTGTGATCATATATTATATGAAGATTTTTTTAGATACTTCACCAAAAACATGATCTTTAAAAATTATTCTTAAAGATTTTATTTATTTATTTCAGAGAGAGGAAGGGAGATAGAAAGAGAGGGAAAGAAACATCAATATGTGGTTGCCTCTCACATGCCCCCCACTGGGGACCTGGCCTGTAAACAAGGCATGTGCCCTGACTGGGAATCAAACCAGTGACCCTTTGGTTCATAGGCACTCAATCCACTGAGCCACACCAACCAGGGCTATAAAACAAATTTTAAATGGTAGATTGAACTTCATCAAATTTAAAATGTCTGCTCTTCAAAACACATTGGTAAGGCAATGAAAAAACAAACCACAGGCTGGGGGAAATATTACAAAAGACATTTGATAAATGAATATATGGAGAATATATTGAAAATTCTCAAAGCTCAAAAATAAGAAAGCAAACAGTCTATTTAAAGAAACCAAAAAGAGAAACAAGTTATGCAATTGACAAATGAGGACATGGAATGGTGGTCAGCTCCACTTGTCATTAGAAAATTAGAAAACACAAACTAAAACCATGATGAGATACCACTGCACATTTATTAGAATGGCTAAAATTAAAAAGACTGACCATACAATGACATTGACTATATTGTACTAATTTTGCATGGTGATGGATAATTACTAGACTTATCATAGCAATCAATTTGTAAATATATAAATGTCAAGTCACCATGTTGTACACCCAAAATTAATATAGTATGATATGTCAACTAGACCTCAATGTAAAATACTGACCATATAAAGTATTGGCAAGGATGTACAATAAATAAAATATTCATACCCTAATAAAGAGAGTGTTAAAATGCCACAACCAATTTGGAAAACATTGAATAACTTCTTAAAAAGTTAAGCATATGGCTAAAATTCAGCCATTGAACTCCAGTTATGTACCTAAGAGAAAAATATATATCCATACAAACACATATACATAATATTCATAGAACCTTAATTTGTAATAACCCCAAACTAAAAACAGTTTTTATGATTGGATGGGTGGAAAATTATAATTGTATAGTATCATGGAAAAATACTCATAATTAAAAAATAGAATGAATTACTCATATACACTACAGCATGGAAGAATCTCAAAATAATGATGCTGAGTGAAAGAAGCCAGAGTAAAAAGCATACAGACTCGATGATTCCAGTTATATAAAACTCTGGAATATGCAAAGTAGTCTACAGTCTAAGAAAGCAGGTTGAATGGGGATGAGGAAGAAACGCAGAATCAAGGGATTATAGGGGGCAAATGATCATGATTAACTCTTGAGAGCAATGGGTATGTTCAAACCATACACACGTTTCTTTTAACACAGCAAAGTCATAGATTATTTTTCAAAATCAAGTGACTTCTAATTTCACTCAAGCATGTCAAAATCTAATCAAGGTTTGCCAGTTTCTGAATGGATTAAGAAGACTACACCATAAAAGTCCTAAAGGAGAACATAGGCAGGAAAATCTCAGATATTTTATACAACAATATTTTTACCAACATGTCCCCTAGAGCAAGAGTTACAAAGGAAAGAATAAACTAATGGGACTACATTAAATTTAAAAGCTTCTGCACGGCTAAATAAAACATCAGCAAAATGAAAAGGGAACCAACCATATGAGAAAATATATCTGCCAGTGATACCTTGGACAAGGGTTTGATCTCCAAAATGTATAAAGAACTCACATAATTCCACACTAGAAAGACAAACAATCCAATTGAAAAATGGGCAAAGGACCTGGCCAGACACTTCTCCAAGGAGGACACACAGAGGGCCCAGAGAGAAATGAAATAATATTCAACATCACTAGCCATCAGAGTGATGCAAATTAAAAACACAGTGAGATATCACTTCATACCAGTCAGAATATCCACAATAACCAAATCAACTAACAACAACTGTTGGAGAGGTTGTGGAAAAAAGGGAACCCTAGTGTACCGTTGCTGGGAATGCAGACTGGCACAACCACTGTGGAAAACAGTATGGAATTTCCTCAGGAAACTAAAAATGGAACTGCCTTTTGATCCAGTGATTCCACTGCTGGGATTATACCCTAAGAATCCTGAACCAATAATTTAAAATAACCTATGCACCCCAATGTTCATAGCAGTGTTATTTACAATAACCAAGTGCTAGAAACAGCCTAAGTGTCCCTTAGTAGATAGATGGATTTAAAATTCCATTTATCTGGATTTTTAGTACACTTTCTAAATGGAACATTTACACATGGAACACTATGTAGTACATTTACATAGTAGTACATTTGTAGTACATTTACACAATGGAACACTATGCAGCAGAAAGAAAGAACTCCTACCCTTTGTGACAGCATGGAGAGAAGTGGAGAGCATTCTGCTAAGTGAAATAAGCCAGGCAGTGAAAGACAAGTATCTTATGATCTCACCTAGAAGTGGAACCTAACCAACAAAACAAACAAGTGAGCAAAATAGAGCCAGAGACATGGAAATAAAGAACAAAACCACAGTGACCAGAG
Organism: Carollia perspicillata; assembly: GCA_004027735.1. Classification (NCBI taxonomy): domain Eukaryota; kingdom Metazoa; phylum Chordata; class Mammalia; order Chiroptera; family Phyllostomidae; genus Carollia; species Carollia perspicillata. The sequence continues at coordinate 11,122 of PVKM010016376.1, forward strand.
GGGAGGAGGGAGGGGATAACGGGAAAGAAGGGAAAGGGTCAAGGAACATGTAAAAAAGACTCATGGGCATGGACAATGGGGTGGAGGGGATTGAATGTGGGCATGGGGTAGGCAGGACAGGGGAGAGAAATGGGGGGGAAATAAGGATGAATATAAATGAACGGCAATAAAAAAAATTAAAACTACACGAGGATTCGCTTTGGCAGCTCACCCTGTAATTTTAGACACTCCTCAGAATCGTGGCGCTTTGCTTCCTGCACAGAAGCCACCTCATGGCAGCAACGTTTTTTTCCCTCATAAACATCTAAGGCTCCAAATGTCAGGGAAACCAAATTGTGAACTATCTCATGTTCCTTGTACTCCCATTTTAAAGGAATTTTAATGATACATTATTCCTTCAGTTTGGATAACCAGATGGTTCTTTTCCAAATATTAGCACAAGATACAAGCTGCCAATTTTCTTATGAAATCACTGTCAGCATTTGAAATATGAACTATCAATCCCATGTTTTCAATTTTATAGTAAAATATAAAGTGCCAATTGGCAGGGTAGGTGGTGGACCCCATTGTTTTATTCTTTATTGGTTGTCATAAATGATGTAATATATATGCAAGTGAATTGAAATTTATAAATGTGCTTGTAAATAGGGAAATGCCATTCTAAAATAATCCGTTTAGGCTTATGCCTTCTGGTTTCATTGGCTACTAAGTTATAAAGCTGTTAATAATTTTGAATAACTCTATTTCTCTTAAGAATGTTTATTAAAATGCTAAGTTGATTAAAAACATGTAAATGAGAAAGATAACTTTATTAACGCAGACAGTGCAGTGTGAGTTTATAAGGTTAGAGACTTGGTACTGCCCTCAGCTGTTTGTTCATTAGATTGAGATGCTTAGCAGCAAAGGTGTAAGGAATATATACTGGGTTAAGATTTCATAAGAACACCAAAAGACTATTTCAAGAAGAAAATAAACATTGGGAGATTTTTTGTTGTGTGTAAGTTTATTTTTATTCTACTTTTTTTAAAATCCAATATATAGCTTTATCATTTTTCAAGAGTTAAGACTTTGCAGCTTAATTTATGTGACTATCAAGAAAAACTAATTTAAGAAGTGGACAACTTTGTAGAAGTAACTTGTCAGGCCTAGGAAGGCAAAATTTAAGAGGAAAACTAATGTTATCACAAATATCCTTCAGTCACCAAAAGCTCTCATTTTAAGTGGTCAGACTTCCTAAAACACTTAAGCAATTAAAATCACTGATTATTTTACATAATGGGAGCATCTTAGGCAACATGATACATTTCAACTCTCATCCAGAATATTAGCCCCTTTTCAATCTTACCTAGCTGTTAGCTAGAGTGCAGAACTATGAATTTTTGACTGACAAGAAAAAGTGTTTGAAATACATGACTTTGTGTTCCAGACAGAGACCTGTCTCTTTTTGCTGAGACATAAGTTCTCATACTTTTCTGAGGGTTTTCCACCGTTAATATCCATTCCCTAAAATGTATTCAAAATGGTGATTATGAATATGCATATATTCTGTTACTAAGAAAAACTACACAGTGAACTTGTCAGAAATACTAGTGTGCTCATTCGTTTACCTTCTTTCTTCTACTTTCTTTCTTCCTCTGCCAGCTAATTTTTGGAGGATATTAATGTTATGACTGATGAACTCACTCAAGAGCATTAGACAACAGATGTAACAGTAGCAAAGGAGCTTCTTTTTGCTTAACATCAAACTTACAAGGTAGTCAGATCCTAATGTCTACAGTAGGAAACTCAGACCCATCCTGTAGGTAATTGTGATTAAAGTGAGATGTAAAAAAAAGGGTCAGAGTGAAGTCTTTAAGAAACTCTTAGAAGTTAAGAATATACAAAGCTTAGTGACCTATTTTGAAAATCATATTCATGCCTGCATGTTTGTGCTATAGTAGATAGAGAGTGCCACTCAGCCTCTCCCCCATTGGCTGAGATGGTGCAGGGAGAGGTTCTTCCACCGAGCACTCCAAAAACTAGAAAGATAAATGGACAAGGCTGAGTGCACCAAAAGACAGCAAAGTAAATGCATAGAAAAAAGCCCTCCCCTCCCTGTCCGTATAAGAACAGCAGGCTTGACCAGGAAGGGTAGATGCTCCTTCGGACAAAGGAGTCCATCACTCTACCAGGTCGCGGCACCTGAACAAATCTCTTTCCTTTTGCATCTAGGGACAAGCTTGCACGAGTTTGGCTTCTCTTGCTGCCTTGCCTGTTTGGTTACCTCTATGTATTTGTATACCTTTTTATGTATGTAAAAATATATGAAAGACATACCTCTAAATCATTTGAATTTCTAAAACAATCATAATCAAAGAAAACAATTAAGTGCTAAAAATAATACAGGGTCCAGCAGAAGTAAGGCTTGCTTGAATGTGACTGGTAGGGTACATGAATGTGTCACATGAAATGGACAGCAATTTGAACATTTCCCCTAAAATGTCATATGGTGTGCTTGAGTATGATATTGTTATGTTACAGAATTACATTCTTATAATTTTGTAATAAAAAAGGGGTGTTATTTGTATTGGACCCTGTATATATCAAAATCTCTATTTTTTTAATCAAAAGCTCTATCAATTCATTATAGTATTTACTTTTGAACATGTTTTTCTAAAGGTGGCATGGTAGATTAGGGGCAGAAAGCTGTATAAGTGGCCTATGCATGTGCATTTGGATGTTAATAATCACCGGCTGGTAAGACTGAGTAACTCTCCCCTGAACTTCACTCATTTGTGAAATGATTCGGCTAAACTACTATGTTCTCTCTTTTGCCATTAAAACATATTCTGGTTTCACATAAGCAAAATCAAACATTTTACAAAGACATTTAAAGTTATTTCTGGTACTTAAACCATTATTAAGGGACTGTGTTAACTGACCCTATAAAAAATCTGTCTTCTTATAAAACAGGAAACCTCAGACTGGTGCTCATTAAGTCCAAGGTGACAGCAGTCTCCCTTTCTACCACTATCGTCCTTTGAACCCCAGGCTGTATACTTCCTGGGAGGAAGAAGTCCATCAGATCATCACTATGTCCCTAGGGCATGATAGGTGCTCAGTAAGTATTTTTTGCATGACTGAATAAATAGACACTTAAACTGAAGTATTTTATACTCAGAGATTTTTTACATAAAGTTCAGATTTGGGGGCATTATTTAGGAAGAAAAAATTAACAAAGAAAGCTATGTTACTGGATGGTTGTTTTCTGTTTGACAGTCTTTGAAGAACTTTACATTTTTGCTTTCAGTTAGGAATAAAAACCTCTTTCTACTCTTCTTTAAAGAATATCTACTCATTTTATCATTGCAATAGGGCACACCAGTGCACGTGGCAGCATTGATGGATGTATTTTCCATATAAACTTGAAGCCTGAGATGTATATACCTGAACTACAAATTAATCAGCATGTGAACATGGGCTGTGGTGTCTCACTGATTAATTATGTTGAATGATGGATGCAGGTTTAATCACTTTACCTGATAGATGTAGGACGCTTGCTTACCATATCATTTCTCCATAAACTGCTTTCTAACCAGCTTACTGCAGAAACTTCAGGAGGTTGATGTTCCAGGGAAAAATAAAGTAAAAGCACAGAATTTTTCATGGATTATTTTACATTTCTACTAATTTATCTTCAACTTTGTTCTTTGACCAAAATAATTAATTAATAGGTAAATAAAACTCATACTAATGTAAATTGCAATAATTATTCAGGAATTTCCTTTTCTGGAAATCTGTGTGTCTCCATTAACTGGAAAACATAATTAAAAAGGTTAATAAGATTCATACTTGGGTTTATAATGTTAAGGAAATGACTCTTTCCTTAAACTAGAAAACCATCAACTCATAGTTAAAATTACCTGTCTAAAAATAAAGAGGATGAAACATAACTACAAATTGGCTCTTTCCTTTGATGAGAGAAATGTTAGATCAGTTCATGCAAACAAAATGGAAGAGTTTATTGATCACTTCTCAAACTGAAAAAAAATACAGGATGTATTATATAATTATAATTTTCCTTCTAGACAATTCAGTAGACAGTACCAAAAGGAGAAAACAAATAACATCTGGGCCAATGAGATTTAACAAATTGGTAGCAACCCCACCCCCCACTGGCACAGAAATTAATCTCACTCTCCCTGTTTGGTTCATTGCAGTTTTTACTGCTACCACAGTTTTCATTAGCATAGTTTCTTGCACTATGATAATTTATCAGAGTTACCTATGTACATTGTTCTCTTCTTTATTAGAGGTAGTGGTGGCCTGGAAAACAGTCACCCTCATATCTTATTTAACACTGTCCTTTGCAATGCTTAAACAGTTCCTTATAAGTAGTAGATGTTTAATAAAATCCTATTTAATTACAGTTTTAAAAGGTAGAGTTTGCACAAGGAACTAGTAGCTTGTCCATTCCTGATCTCCTCACCTCCTTTCAACTGTAGGTCAGCTGCCTTAAAACTCAACCCCATTCAGGCCCTGCCTCAGACTATACCCATTAAAGGCTTTCCTCTAATTAGTGGGCAGAGTCTAAATTTACATGTGAGTATCCATTTGTCTTCCAAGATGCACATTCTCTTGCTGTCTGTCACTGTGTGTGGGCCACTTGCGAGTCTTCTGCCACACTGATCCTTAATGATCACTTCAGTCTCTCTGTGAGACATAAAGCTGGACCTGGTAACCTAGGTTACATGAAGCTGGGTAAACTGAGGGAGCATTGCTTTGGGGCCTAGCATAGTACCAAATTCCTCCACTGAAATCCAAGCCTAGTCATGAACTTGAGTAATTACTGTCAGGCTTCAATGCCAGATCTTATTTTTATATGAAAACTTAAACTCTTCCCATCATTTATTTTGAGTCTAAAACAGCCATGGTGAAATTTCCACACTCAACTTTGCCAGAAAGAAGCCACTATTCAGGGAGCTAAACCGAAGCAGGAGCAGAGTCAATGCACGGCTGGTTTGAGATTTCAACAGAATTGTGAGCAAGATACCTGGGGCTATCTTTGAAAGGTAGAAGAGTAATGGCAGAGTTTTACATTTGTGACAATCACAAGGTTATTGGAATCACAAATAATATTGGGAGTCAAAAAGCCTTGAATTCCTTAGCCAATTTCTTCTTAACTTCTCTAATCTTTACTTTCCTCTTCTGTCCAAAGGAGATAATATGTGCCTTGTTCAAGTAGTGAGGGAGGAAGTACTTAAAGTATCTAATACAGTACCTGGAGTGTTAGTTCTTAATAAATATTGTTTTTCTTTATAGAAGAAGAGTATACTGCAGTCAACTCAACCAAAATAGACCAGAGAAGGGGGCATAGCCCTGGAAGCAACCACCTATCTAAAAAGTTGCCAGAAGAATTGAATTAGCTCCACCCTTAATGGCTCTAATTCAAGTCATGGAGTAAAAGGAGGTGTGTGAGCCTTCCCACCAGGGGGTCTTAACCTTGATAACTTTGAGACTTTTAGTGATAAAAGTAGACCTAGATCTTTAGCCAACTCTGATGCTACAAGGCAAAACTAGGAACGTGATGACAATAACACATAAAAACAGGCCAAGCCCTAACATTGTGAGACTCAGGATAAGAGTGAATATGTAGGTCCGGGTATCTTGTAACTATTTAAAACTTATAAATAAAGATTTCAAACCATTAAATAAAATATGTTCTACCCTCTGACCTTACAAATATAACTTTATGTAACTAGGATAGTCAGGCTTGAATTTACTATCTTTGGGCACTTTGGAGTTTCCTGTTGGAATGTGCTGGTACCCACAGAACTGTCTCCAGACCCTTGTCTGTTTCAACGTAGGTCCTCACAGTGAAGGTCTTACTGTATTCCACCTTCTTCAAACAGAGCCCCTGAAGAACTCCCTGGGCATGATTATAAGCAAATTGATGTCTTGGTCTACTCTCAGGTGGAAGGACTCAAGGAGTAGGCTTGCATTGATCCTGGAAACTGACTTGGGCCATGTGGACAGAATACTGAGCACTCAGAGTATGGTCTAGATATGGAGGGTGTCCAACCTTTTGGCAAATCTGTGTCACACTGGAAGAAGAAGAAGTTGTCTTGGCCTTCACATTAAATACATTGTGATACGCAATACCTGAGATCAAACTGTATTACAAGGTCGCTGTATTCAAAACAGCCTGGTACTGGCATCAAAACAGGCACAAAGACCAATGGAACAGAACAGAGAGCCCATAAATAAACCCAAGTCTCTATGGTCAATTAATATTTGACAAAGGGTGAAGAAGCATAAATAGCCTCTTCAACAAATGGTGTTGGGAGATCTGGACAGCTACATGCAAAAAAATGAAACTTAATCACCAACTTACACTATAACACAAAAATAAATTCAAGGTGGATAAAGGACTTAGATATAGGTCATGACACCATAGAAGTCCTAGAGGAAAACATCAGCAGGAAAATCTCAGACATTCAATACAGCAACATCTTCACTGATATGTCCTCTAAAGCAAGTGACATAAAGGAAAGAATAAACAAATGGGTCCTCATCAAATTGAAAAGCTTCAGCATGATTAAAGAAAACAGCATTAAAATGAAAAGAGAACCAACTATATGGGAAAACATAATTGCCAATGATACCTCGGACAAGGATTTGATCTCCAAAATACATAAAGAACTCACATGACTCCACTCCACAAAGACAAACAAACCAAAAAATGGGCAAAGAACCTGAACAGATATTTCTCCAAAGAGGACATATAAAGGGCTCAGAGACATATGAAAAGATGCTCAGCATCACTAGCTATCAGAAAGATGCAAATTAAAACTACAATGAGATACCTACCACCTTACACCAGTCAGAATGGCCATCATAGATAAATCAACAAAAAAGTGTTGGAGAGGATGCAGAGTAAAGGGAACCCTAGTGTATCATTGGTGGGAATACAGACTGGTACAACCACTGTGGAAAACAGTATGGAACTTCCTCAGAAAACTACAAATGGAACTTCCTTTTGACCCAGCAATTCCACTGCTGGGATTATACCCTAAGAGTCCTGAAACACCAATCCAAAAGAACCTATGCACCCTAATGTTCATAGCAGCACAATTTACAATAGCCAAGTGCTGTAAGCAACCTAAATGGCCATCAGTAAATGAGTGGATCAAAAAACTATGTTACATTTACACAGTGGAATTCTACACAGCAGGGAGAAAGGAGCTCCTACCATTTGCAACAGCACAGACGGAACTGGAGAGCATTATGCTAAGTGAAATAAGTAAGGTGGTGAGGTACAAAGACCATATGATCTCACCTTTAACTGGAACATAATCAACAAACGAAAAATGCAAAAAAAATATAACCAGAAACATTGAAATTAAGAACAATCTAACAATAGCCAGAGAGGAGGGGGGCAGGGACAGAGGGGAGAAGGGTTTTCAGGAACTACTATAAAGGACACATGGACAAAACCAAAGGGGATGGTGGAAGCAAGGGAGGGAGGTGGGATTGGCTGGGGTTGGGGAGTGTGGTGAGGGGAAAATGCAGACAACTGTAATTGAACAACAATAGGTAATTTTTGAAAAAAAGAAATTCAAAAAATAAAATAAAAATACGTTGTGATACATAATCACAAAAAATTTTCATAATGTTTTAAGTAAATTTATGATTTTGTTTTCAGTAATGTTTTGAGTAATGTTTTAAGTAAATTTATGATTTTGTGCTGGGCCACATTCACAGTCATCATGGACTGCATGTGGCCCACAGGCCGCAAGTTGAGATACTGCCAAGGGGACATCCCCTTGGTCTTATGTTCTTCTGCTTCCCCCACAGGAGAACTAGAATAGGGACCCTCTAAAGCCCAGGGCTTGGGAATAGGAACTTCTTGTCCAAGTCTAAGGGCAAGATGCTCAAGTGATGGGTAGCAAAAGGGAAGATTACACCCAGAATGTAGCAGCAGCCCTAGGTTAAAGAAGCAGCATGAGCTATGCTCAAGGATATGGTATCTGACAATCAGTTGTCATTGAACTGTAAGAGTAGCTCAGGAGAAATGTATATTTGGGTATTTTCATAAATCTCTTTTTCTTCTTACTTTCTCTAGTTTAATTTCCTGACTTCTGTTTCCTGACTTCTGTTACGTTATTGTACAGAACTAGCTGTTTTCTTCCCAATTAGCAATAAAAGTATGTAATCATTAATTTCTTTACTAAAAAAAATTTACACACAACTTTTACTTGCATAATCAATCAATTTTTTATATGAAAAAGCCTTGAATTTTCTTTCAAATGATATAGACCACCTAACACCATTTGATCAAAGCTTTATCTACAAAGATAATACAAGATTATATAGTTTTAAAATAAAAATTAGAACTTCTAAAATCATAGTCTATTCTATTTTCCATATAGAGTACTTCTCCAAAGCAACATTGGGAAATTAGCTATCTATGCAGAATTATTACTTTTGGGAGGGAATTCTGATAGGCAGACAGTTACTTAGAAACTAAGATTTTCATTATCCAGGTTATTGTGCCACAGAGATAAAGAGGCTAATTCTTTATAATGAGTATAATCACAGCAATTTAAAGTTCGTAGGGACTTTAATAATCATTAAAATCACTGCAACAGGAGATTTATTTAGAAAAAGAGAAAAAAATAAAGTGGTTCAGTGACTTGTTCAAGGTCATAAAACTAGAAATTGGGCTGTGACCCAGATTTCATTTCTTGCTAAGGGTATGTTTTAGGTCAACAAATTACTTGGAACAAATTATCACAAAGTAAGTGGCTGAAAAAGCATCTATTTCTTGCAGTTCTGGAGGCTACAAAGTCCAAGATCAAGATGCTGACAGACCTCATGTCTGGTAAAGGCCCTCACCCTGATTTGCAGATGGTGGAGAATATGATCACCTTTCTCATATCTCTTCTTATAAAGGCACCAAGCCCACTGATGATGTCTCCACCCACATAACCTAAGTCACATCCCAAACATCTCACCTCCTCATACCATCACATTGGGATTAGGGTGGCAATGTTTGAATTTTGAGAGGATATACATATTCAGTCCATATGAAAGGCAATATAGAAGATGATGCTTATCAATTAGGGGATGAAGTTTAATTGATATGGTGAAATGTTAGCAGGGTACTGCCAAAAGATCAATCTAGAAAGAAAAAATGAAATAGATATATTTAGATTTTTTTAAAAACCAACCGCAAAATCAAAGGACAAAGGAGACATATTTTACCATTAGCACATGTCAGAAATATTTATCAGTATTAACTGCCATTTAATCTAAAATGATGCAAAACCAAAAAGCAGAAAACTTATTGACAACAAATCCATGCATCACTTGAATACTGTGAGCAATTATTTTATCACAAATATGAAAAGCTGAATGACTATTGCCTCTCTGGAATAATATCACAAAGTAGAAATCAAGTCCTCAGAAAATTAACGTTAAAATAAGTACAGAAGTTGATTATAGACAGACAGATCTCAAGGAAAAAGTAGACAAAAAGTAAAATCAACAGTCATAAAGATGAAAATAGAAGGCACACAGAGTGTGAAAAAAAACACTGTAGAAAACATAAGAGTAGAGAGCATGTGAATAAAAGAAATTTACAAAAATAAATGAAAGAATAAAAAAGTAAACAAGCAAGAAAATGATAGAGAAGCAGGGAAAATGTACTTTTCTTGAAATGAAAGTAGACTTGAATCTTCCTTTAAAAGACACATTTTTGCTAAAGACATTGAGAATAGTAGATATATAGATACCAAAGTTCAAAGTACAGAAATTCTTTAAGAGCCAGAAAAAATAGCCCAGGATGGTGTGGCTCAGGGGACTGAGCGCCAGCCTGTGAACCAAAGGGTCGTCGGTTCAATTCCTAGTCAGGGCACATGCCTGGGTTGTGGGCCAGGTCCCCAGTAGGGGACACACAAGAGGCAACCACACCTTCATGTTTCTCTCCCTCTCTTTCTCCTTCCCTTCCCCTCTCTCTAAAAATAAATAAATAAAGGTTTTTTTTAAAAAAGAGCCAGAAAAAATAGTTGAAAACATGGATAGTGGGAAAATCTACAGGTACATTCAAACCTATGAGTGTTGATCAACATATAAAATTAATTTAAAGAAAATATAAACCAAAGGAATTATATCAAGTCAGCTGACTCTTTAGCTAGAAAAACTATAGGCAAATGCTGTTGAATAAATGTGAAAAGAGAAAAAAAATGTTTCGGTGTGTCCTTCTGGGAAAATTGTTAGAAAACAAAGTACAGTCCCCAAGAAAGACTGAGGGAAAACCATAGCACCAGGACAGGCAGGGAGCATAGAATGCTTAAAAGCTGGAAGTCAAAGGATATCATTTAAAGCCGACAGATCAAATAATAGAAGTATAAGAGCATTTAATTCTACAGTGATAATAATCAAAAATGACTTTTAAACTGCCTAAAAGGAAGGGTAGGAGAGAGAGAAGAGAGGGAAAAGAAAGTGGAAATATGCTAATTGTATCATGTCCAGAGAACAGAGATTTATTTTTAAAGGATTAAATTTGTTATAAAACTATTATTTTAAAGGATCGTGACCCTTCCTAAATATTAGAATTACACACATAAACACACAGAAAAATTAAGAAAATAAAACACATACAAAGCCATTTAAAAATACACAGAGAATTCTGTGAATACAAAAAATTATAAATGATTTTCACAGAAGTAATAAAAATATACGGGGGTGGCACAAAAGTAAGTTTACACTTGTGTCATTATTTTGTTAAAATTAAAACCACTGGATTTGATGACAGGGAATTTTTACATAATTAATACCACCTGTATAATGTAATGTAAAATCCACAAGACCAACTCAATGCAAAGTCTGTGACTCCTTATGATAAGAATGTGGAGAAATCCAAACTTTCATTACTACTGGTGGTTGCATAAATTAATCCAGCCCCTTTGAGTAGCAAATTATCAATATCTGTTTGAGTTAATGGGCATTTTGTACACCCCGATAATTCTATGTCCAAGTTTACACCCAAGGAAAACACTCATGTAAAATCACAAGGAAGCAAGTACAAGAGCAACTTGTAGGATGTTTGCAATAGGTTGTTTGCAATAGTATACTGTGAAAAGCAGCAAAACCTTCATAAACAAAAGAGTAGAGAAATACATCAGAATAAAATATATTGTGGTACACTCACAAAATATTATTCTCAGTTCAAATAAATAAATAAAACTCACCTCATACCACACATCAGTAAATAAATAATAACTTTAAAAATCTATAATGATGACAACCCAGGTAAGTGGAATCCAAATATTCTGTATTCCTATTGTTGCTGTAACAAATTATCACAAATTTAATGGCTTAAAATACTAAAAATTCAATATTTTGTAGTTGTGGAGGTCAAAAGTGTGAAAAAGGCACCACTGGGCTATAATAAAGGTTTAAACAGGACTGTTTTTCTTCTGGAAATTCTAGGGGAGAATCTGTTTTCTTGCCTTGCCTTTTCCAGTTCTAGGTTGTCCATAGCCCTTGGCTTGTGGCCCCTTCATGGCTTTCAAAGCCAGCAGTAGATGGTCAAGTCTTTCTCATATCACATCACCCTGACACTGATTCTTCTTCCTCCCTCTCCTCTCTTTTAAAGGCCTGTGTGAGTATACTGATAATCCAAGATAATCTCCCTGTTAAGGTCATCTGATTGCTAACCTTAATTCTCTCTTCCCATGTAATGGAGTATGTTCACAGTTTCCAGGAAACAAAATATGGATGTCTGGGGGGTGGGGAGCATAATTCTACCTGCCACATACCTCTGATACCTGGTGATTTATTGCACTCTGATTCATCCTCGTGAGGTAAGATCTGCTCAGTCCCATGGAGGGTAATAGTGAAATGTTCTTTATTTAGTCAGTACACAAACTCTGGAAATCAGAAAGCACAGAGTCAACAGCAATCTCACCATCACCATCTATTAACTACTTTTAACTCACAGTTTACTACTCAAAAGTATTCAAAGGTATTCACTTTTGAATACTGTTGAACTCAAGTTTCATAGCACTTAATAAGGTGAAGTGAAGACCCAAAGTAACCTTTTCTGAAACCCACAACTGAGTTGGAGACCCAGTCAGCCAAAGTCAAAATAATATCCATAGACGTGAGCAGTTCACATTGATCAGTGCAGGTGAGACTGACCAAAATAGCACAAAAGACCTTTCTTTCCTGAGTTTTCATGCAATTGAAATCTAATTGCTAAAAATCAAGTTGGCAGAGAAAAATCAATGGTGCTGTTGATTTTCCTGGCTCCTGATTCTATGAGATGATTTGGAGAGTTGCTGTTCTATCAAAACCACCATGAGTAAATGATTGACACTCATTTCCATTTAGAACGTCTGTTTAAATGCTGATTTGACCTCTATTTGTACTGAGGGTTGAGTAATGTATGTAAAACTGTCATTAAAGTTGCATATGAAGCACAAGTTAAAAGGAAGCTACTACATCTTGTTGGCGGATTTTCTTTCCTGAAACCCTAAGAGGAAAGAAAACAATGGCAGTCCATCATCAATAAAATGAGGCAAAACAAGGAAATTTTAATTTTCATAAGAAAAATGTATGAGCTTTTCAATTCTGCTAAGAGAATTAGCCTCCCCCTCCCAAATTAAAGTGCTTTAGGGTATTTTTTAAAGATCTTATAGAAAATAACCCTCTTAAAACATGAGCCCACTGAATGCTGTTCTGTTTTGGCACCGGAAATTAAGGGTGTAGAGCGTGTAATATAAATGTCTTCAGATTTTCACAAGGAACACTCAGTGGAAATCCTTTTAAATTTATTTGGTGGTTTACCCCCCACCCTGAGGGGTTGAAAACCTCAAGCACAGGAAGCAGTTACTGATTTACTAGTTGATCCACAACCTTTTATTTTAGTGACAGATCATTTGACCCATTTCATTTCTCTAAATTGCTTTTTAATTTCCTGAGGACAGCAGCATTGTCGTAGTGTGTTTAAAGCATCATGTGTTTTAAAATGCCAAATGCTCTTGTTTTATTTTATAATTCATCTCAGTTGCAAAGGTAGATTTCCTCTAGAGAGACAAGAAAGCAGATTTAGCCCTGTCCCGGTGGCTCTCAGTTGGTTAGAGTGACATCTCATGCATTAAATGTTCAGGGTTCAACTCCCAGTCAGGCACATGCCTAGGTTGTGAGTTCAGTCCTTAGTTGGGACAAGTACAGGAGGCAAGTGATCCATGTTTCTTTCTCACATTGATGTTTTCCTCTCTCTATTTTTCTCTTTCTCTCCCACTTCTTCTCTCTCTAAAATCAATAAAAACATAACCTCAAGTGAGGATTTTAAAAAATGTAGATTTAGAGAGTCAAGGGACCCAAGCTGAGTCCTTGCTTTGCTTTTTATTAGTCATGTGACCTTGGAGAATTCACCTGCTTTTCCTGGTGTTTCCAGTATCTACTTAAATAAGGGACTGAACTTTACTTTCAAATGTCCTTTCTGTTCTAAAGTGCTATATTTTAAAAAGTTATCTCTGTGGATGCTTCCACTTGTAAAAATACATTGGCATTGTTTATACAGGGAAAAAGTGACTTTGCTAATTAGAAGAACATTGGTTCATCCATGCAGAGTGATTTTGAACAAAATAACATTTGGTCTTTAAAGAGCAAATACTTAAGAAGGTTCATTCTGTAATGACATGTGGCTTGTCTTTTAACCTGTTTATTTTATAGCCCTTTATTCTCAGTAGAAGATTCACTAATGGTAAAGACTGAGACAAATGGTAACCAGATACTTGTTATAAAATGCAAAAGCTGAAACCATTGATTTTTTTTCCAGATCCAAAACTTTTTTCAGGCCATCACACTTCATAAATTTTTCTCCTCTTCCTAGTTATCATTTCAAACCTGTCTATCTTTGAAGGCTTAGATTAGACTAGATGGAGCTCCATCTAATCAATAAGGCAATGCATGAATAGTCCAAAGTTTTTATTTTCTGAGTCATTATTGAATTTAATCATAGCAAGGACAATCCAAAACACAAATATTTATCAACTTGTGTGTGTGTGCAAATTAGAAGGTGTAGAGGAAGCTTAGAAGGGTAAAACATAATCACTGTTTTCAAAGAAGCTATAATAATTAACAGAAGACATAAGCACATATAGTTTAAGTGAATATGTGAGACCTAAAAATCACTAAATCATTTTAAGGTTACCTATTGTTAATTATAAAATGAATGATAAATTGTCCAAAAAATTATAAACATTTTATTTTACCCTTGAATTCTCTTGCTCTTACAAATACATAGCAAATAAAATTATGGATGAAATAAGGATAGGTAACCTAGGCCTTCACTCTAGGTGACTCCCAAATCATATTGTTATAAATTTAGCACTCTAAAGAAAATGACTTTAAAACCACCAGGCAACCGCAATGTGTTTGACATTTAATGAATAAAAGAACACAACCTGGCTGGTAAGAAAAGTTCCCCTAGAAGCAATGAGATTGAATCTAGATTTATTTTCAAGATTTCTATTTTTTTTATTTTGAGAGAGAGGGGAAGGGAGGAAGAGAGGGAGAGAAACATCAATGTGTGGTTGTTTCTTGTGTGCCCCCTACTGGGGACCTTGGCCTGCAGCCTAGTCATGTGCCCCAACTGGGAATCGAACCTGTGACCCTTTGGTTCACAGGCCAACACTCAATCCACTGGGCCACATCAGCCAGGGTGAATGGTTGTGGACTGATTAAAAGAACCTTGTGGAAGTCTCATGGGTTAATGGAAAGAGCACAGGGGAAGTTTTGAGGGATGCAGTTGCAAGGAGATTTGAAAATAAGAAACAATTACAATAAGTAATACTTTATGAAATATACTGTCACTCTCTTTCCATTGTAAAGTATAAGTCTTTGTCTCAAGTCATTTGGGGTTACTTTTGTGAGTAGAAAGGGCATACTTGTAGTACAGAAAGGCAGAGAGACAGAGTCTTTCAGTTTTTAATACTGAAATATTAATTATGAAATAAGATAGTCTTGAAAACTAAATTTTGAGGAGAAAAAAAGAAAATTATAAAATACCTTACAATCATTAATATATAAAAGGCACGATTAGCTCATAGAATTTTGTTGGGTGGTGGTGGTGTATGTGTGTGCATTCCCTTATCTTAGAGAGAATATTTCTTT
Source organism: Carollia perspicillata (assembly GCA_004027735.1). Taxonomy (NCBI): domain Eukaryota; kingdom Metazoa; phylum Chordata; class Mammalia; order Chiroptera; family Phyllostomidae; genus Carollia; species Carollia perspicillata. The sequence continues at coordinate 26,290 of PVKM010016376.1, forward strand.
TCCCCTTTTTAGTAAGGCCATAGGCAGTTTGCCTATAGGGCATGAAAAGAAAACAAAATGTCTAGGTGAGTTTTGGTAGACCAAAAATTGGTCCAAGGTGGTGTTTATTCCCTGGGTATAACATCAAAGAGAATGATCACCTAACTTGAGCTCAGAGCATAGAATACGAGTAATGGGTCAAAAGCAGCCAAGTAGATAAGGCTGAAGTTAAGCTTCTGGCACCCCATGGCTGATGGCGGGTGTTCAGGGAATCCAGAAGGTCCTGGAGATTATGATGGGACATGGTGTATCCGGCAGAGGTTCTTCACTGTGCGAAAACTCGAACACTGATAGTTAATGACTAGGACAGGAACTTAAGAGCTGTATGTCTGAATAATGCCCACAAAAGGCCAGACAGGACCGGCCCAATTTAGCAGGGACAAGTTTAAGGAGAAAACCAAACTAGCCACTGGACAGCAGAAAATAGACTGAAGAGACAATGCACAGAGAACAGTAATTTGTGGATTCATTACCTCCCTCACCAGTACACACTTCTTTTTTTAAATATATTTTATTGATTATGCTATTACAGTTTTCCCAATTTTTTCTCCATTTTATGCCC
>PVKM010016377.1:0-26881 GCA_004027735.1 Carollia perspicillata
GTGAGGAAAGAAATGTCATAATCTAGAAGATAAAGGGCTAGGAAACATTGGGCAATACCCCTCTTCTTCCTCAGATCAGTGAAAAGCAGCGCTCGCTCTATGAGGCTCTGGAACGCCAACAGAAGTACCAGGACTCCCTGCAGTCCATCTCCACAAAAATGGAGGCCATCGAGGTGAAGCTCAGCGAGAACCCAGAGCCGGGCAGGAGTCCAGAAAGCCAGATGGCCGAACATCAGGTAAAAATAGCGATGACTTCAGTTTCCTGCATGATTAAATAGGTGCACTCTTGTGACTGGTCGCCGGCCGGGCGTGTGTTTGGGAGAGCAGACTGACGTTTTTCTTTTTTTACTCGACCAGTTCTTATGGAGTAAACAAGATTCCGAAGGGTGGTAGTTTCCACTCCTGCTCCAGGCAGGGACCTAAAAGGGAAAGAAGAAATTCAGACTTTGAATCTAATTAAAGAAAGCTACAGGCCTGCAGGTTGCTTTTTTACTTTTTTTTTGCAAAGTGTATTTGCTTTTAGTTGCCACTTCATTTTTGTTTGGGTGCAAACTGTTACAGAATAAAACACACCCACCTCTACCTTCTCTGGGCATTGCTGTTTTAAGAAATTTAGCCAGTGTGTGCCCAGCACCTCCCTCTCTCACTTCAGAGAGTAACTCTCAGACTTCGGTGGGCCCAGAGACAGGTGACGAAGAAAGGGTTCTAGGTTATAATCTTGTGGTTGTCTCTGACTTGACTCCCTTTTTAAAAGGTTGTATCAGCTAGGCAGAACAATAGCTTCACGTGAAAAATAGAGACAATTACATCAACCTAACTCAGAAGGCAACTGTAAAAAATTCATCAATTTAAAATGCATGATAAGAATGTGCATATATTAAAATCTGGTTCGTGCCCCAGAGCATGACAAACCACACTGTCAGTGCACGGTCAGGTGTAACTGCAGTGCGAGGGTGCCGAGGCACGCGTTCACCTGAGTGTTCTGTCTCCGTGGTGTGGAAAACTGCTGCCTCCCCCGCCCCCCCGCCAGAGCTCCGGAGCATGTGACAACCCTATAAAAAGAAGAAGAAAAGGAAGATATTTTTAGATGCAAATTAAGAGCTCTAAAGCATGATGTGACATGCATATCACATACTGGGAAGTTTATCTGCTGCAGGAGCACAACTCCTCTGTTTTCCCCACTTTACATTTACACAGTTTTAGACCCCAGGGTGACCTTGGAATGGGTTGTATGTCCACATGTGTAGTCTAAGGTGAAACCGCATTCTTTTACAAAGCAGGACCATGCCGTATGACATAAAAATAAAAATGCTTTATCTAAAGGCAGCGTAGGCAGAAATATGATTTCAGGTTTTTGACACTTTTGTAATTTTGTAAGATAGAGATCAAAGTGCATACCAGCCATTTTAGGCCTTATTTTTGGTGAATAATACTAAAGTTATTCTGTGGGTCTTGCTGCTTCCCAAAGTCACCCCCAGTCAGTCTGGTTTGGGGAGGGTGCTATAAATAGCTGACATTAAAATTAACCCTCCTTACCCGGAGCGAACTGACACAAGGGCGTTTGGGGACATCGGGGACTATTTCAGTGCTGTGTTTCTCTGAACCACAGTCCTCTAGCCCTGATTCTCCAGTTTTCTAACTGTCAAGGCTACCTCATTGTCCTCCGAAGGGGATTTCCATGCAGCCTCAGTGTGTCCTCTGGGGCTGTGTCTACCATGCTGCCTCCTGTCCCCCACACCCAGGCTTCCCTGTCCCTGGAGGCTCCGGAAACTTCTCTCTGTTCCCTCCCAGCTCCCTTGAAGCTTCCAAGAAGAATTTGGTACACATTATCCAAAGGCTGGACTAGAGTGCACTTGAGGGTCATCGGCTTAGATTAGCAGAAGCCTCTGTTTCAAGGAATTGCCTTGTTCAGCTGTCTCTCTTCTTTCAGTCCTCTCTGCCTTTGATCGAGGCTCATCATTCTGGTGTCCCAGGTGACTGACCAACCGCAGCTCCCCAAACCCTTCACTGGGTCTCACAGGATTTAGCAGCTCCTTGAAAACAGGGTCCTGGTGATTTGCCCTGTGATTTGTCTGGTGACATTCCAGAGTTCTTCATTAAAAATGCCAATTAGCTCCCAATCACCACCACTGTGCCTCTCAGGCATTAGCATAAAAACACACAGACTAAAATGTAGAGGAAATTATTATTTTTTCCAAGGGATTTAATGAAGAAAACTCAAAATTGCACATCAATGCTAAGTATCACAAATTAGAAAGGAATCTGTGACTTTTCTTGTACTGGAGGCCAACCATGTGACTTTCTATCTCTTTCTAAGTTGAGAGTGGTAATGCTAACAGCTGTAGCCGAGAGGAGATGTAGTTAATTCAATGACAATTGCCTGTTATTTGAGCTTAACAATTGTGTTAATGCTCTAATGAGAGGGAAAGAAATACAAATAATGTGTAATTTCTCATGTAATCACAAATTTGACATTTTCGATCCCACCTACTTTTGTGGTCAGCACCCAAGTTCTACAAATTCTGGGACAGAGCTGCCCACCTGAAAAGCTAACGGCATCACAATGTCTAAACTGGTTCTTAGCTTCTGGAATGGTACTTAAAAATCCCAGGCACGACTGTAGAATTACTGTTTCTAAATTCCAGCTGAGTGTGGGTGAGAAAGTCCAGCATGCTTTTTATATTTCCTAAAAATTGATAGACACAGTTCGATGATAATTTTTTCCCAACACTCTCTTGGAAGTGTTCATGTTTCTTTTCAGAGCTAACTGAAGTCCTACATTTTAAGCACTTGCCTAGGTCTGCTGAATTTGGGGGGAGCCCTGTGACTTTCCTGTTGTCCTCTCCACATTTCTGATAGGCTGAATTCTGAGACGTGCGTGCGGTTCAGAAGCTGTCCCGTGGCTGTTGTTCTGAGTGTTAGGCCCTCTGTGATGGGGAGCTCCACGGTCACAGGCAGCTGATACTTGGCGGGCATGTGTTGTCTTTGTCATGCCGAGCTCAGTGAGGGAAAGAGACCAAGCTCAGAGGCTATTTTGTTTTTGTTTTAATGTGTACAACAACTCAGCCTTTGAGATGAACTGTGCGGATGTAGATAGTTCTGAAAGTCACGGTGAAGTTCATGCTTGCCTTTGGTGTTGAAGCAAACACAAACCCCGAGTTCTCTCCAGAGTGTGTCATTTTAGAGAAGCTCAGGGTAGCTCTTGAAACCACCAAGTGCAAGGACACGCCCCCTGCCAACCACAAGTCTGAGAACCACGGACTTGCATCTTATCTTCCTGTCATTATTTTTGAATCATATGTTGTAGGTGAGCAGCTGGCCACCAGCTCGGACAGAGTTATGGGGCTAAGGCATATTTGACTGCAGGGGCTTTTTTTTTTTAAGTGAAGTGAAATTTGCATCACATAAAATTAGCCATTTTAAAGTGTGTGGCTCTGTGGCATTTAGTACTTAAACAATGTCATACGGCTACCTCCTCTATCTGGTTTCAAATTAATTTTCATCACTCCAGTAAGCTTGGCTGCTGGATCTTACAGTTAAAAACTCTAGCTATCGTCCAGAAACATCCACTCCCTCTTGAGTGTAAACGGAAGCATGAACAGAGAGGCTTGACTCTAACCGGATGAAATGAACAGTTCTAGAATCTTCCATTTCCTAGTTCTCTCACTGCATACTTCAGAACATTCAGAGAACTGCTGCAGAACAGTGTGAGTTGCAGACGGAAGCTGCTGGTGACTTCACTGCACAGCTGATTGGCCAAATCCACTGAGATTCAGTGAGGAGGCTTTTTTTTTTCTGGTTGCTTCATGATCCAGATGTATGTTTTCTCTGTCAAGAGTTAGCATTAATTTAGTCAGCTCTGTGGGCTCCCACTACGTGCACAGCTAAAGTAGGTGAACTTTTCATTAATGTGTGATTACGAAGCCTGCTTTAGGGGAGGAGCGAATTACCAGCACACTGTGCAAAGAAAAAGTGTGCGTGTGGATTACAGTGGTGGGAAGTGGGTAGAAGGAAACTCTTACGGGCCTTTTGGGAAACACAGATTTTGAAAGCTGGGAATGGCGGCAGGAGTCCCGGGGAGGAGGCACTATAAATGTGCGTGGGAGGACAGGGATGGGGGGAGAATGAGAGTGAACTTGGTGTGAAACAGTGAGGGGCCTTTTCTTGCTTGTACGGTGGGGTCATCGCAGGAAAAGGCAATGAGGTGCATCTAGTTATGGAGCAGCCTGTAACGTACACAAACCAAATGATGGGAATTATTTTATACTTTTTGGCAAGCAGGTAGCAAGAAATTATTATAAAGTAGTAGAAAATCATTTACTGCACAGAAGGCATTTTGAATATATAATAAGCCAGATCAGTCTGTAATTCTTTACAGTCCCATTAAAATCTCCCAGCAAGTTCCTTCATAGAGATCGACAAGCTAATTCTAAAATAGATCACGATGTATGAAAAGATATATGTCAACATTTGAAAGGGTCAGGAACAGCCAAGGCAGCCTGGAAGAAGATGAATGAAGTTGAAGGATGTGTCCCTCCGGAGTAAGACCGATGAAGCCCCAGTGGTCACGGGAGTGTGGCGTTGGCACAGACAGCCACCTGGGCCTGGAGCAGAGCTCGATGTGGAAGTGTGCTCGCGTCCACACGGACACATGGCTTATGTCAAAATTATACTTCAAAACACTGAATAAAAAACATAATTTCTAAGTCAATAACGCAAGGTTAACGCCCATATCCATGTAAATGAGTCGTGACCCCTGCCTACACTGCACACAAAGATTAAGTTCAAGAGGATTGTAGATCTAAATGTGAAAGTAAAAGAAAAGGTTTTAAAAGAAACCTTTTTCACTACATTCACTACAGATAGTGTTTCTCAAACTATCTGTAGTGAATGATTTAAAATTAAAAAAAATATTCTAAACCATCACAGATCAGTATGTTAGTAAATGAGATAACGCACTGCTTGGCTATCAGGTCGACGTCAAGACGCCATAAAGCTTCCTAACATCTATCCACAACAGCTCTACCTCACCATGAACCGGTGACAGAATGTGGAGACTGATACCACTTCTTGGACCACACTTTGAAAAGCATTCTTCTAGAAGATAGCCTGTGAGAATGTGTTCATGATTTGGGAGTAGGCAAAGATCTCATAAACAAGACACCAAAAGCCTTAACTTTTGCGGTGGAAGAAAATAGTGATTTCGGGCCACAATCAAATCAAGAACCTCTGTTTGTCAAAAGGCACCCTCAAGCAGGCCTTTTTGCATTAAAGGACACCCACATCAAAAAGTGGGAACAGATGTTTGCAATACATAAAACCAAAGAAATACCAGCACTCTTTTTTTAAAGTGTAATCTGTACTGTATTTTTTTCCATTACCATTTAGTTCCTTTATACTCCCCTCCCCCCAGAAAATTTTTTTATTGATTGATTTTAGAGAGAGAGAGAGAGGAAGGGGGAAAAATAGAGATTGATTTTTGTTGTTCTACTTACTTATGCATTCATTGGTCGATTCCTATATGTGCCTTGGCCGGGAATCAAACCCACAACCTTAGTGTACGGGGACAGTGCTCTAACCAGCTGAGCTACTCCAACCAGGGCAATAGGCAGTCTTATCCAGAGTAAATAAACATCCCCACACATCAACAAGAAAAGGAAAGGCTCCAACAGAAAATGAACAAAAGATTTTTGGGAGGTAGTCACCAAAGAGGATATTTAGGTGTCCAGTAAGCATAGGGAAAAGTGCTCAATCTCATTAGTCATCAGGGAAATGCAGATTAGAAGTACAAGATTACTGCTATGAGCCCACTAGAAAGGCTTAAGTGGAAAAGATCCACAAACCAAGTGACCGTGGGATACGCTACAATGATGAAAACGATCAGCTCTTTCTCCATGCGACATAAGAGACTTTCACAATTGTGATGGATTGAAAGAAGCCAGACACAAAACGGTACATCGGGTGTGATTCCATTCTTACAGAGCTCAAAAACACAATATTAATCTGTGACATATGCAAGCCAATGCCTTGATGATCTTTGGGAAGGAGGGAGGTGGTGACAGGGAGGAGGGCCAGGGGCTGTTGGGTTCTGGGAGTGTTCTTGTTTCGTGATCGCGTGGGAGAAGCATCAACGGGTACGTGCAGTTTGTAAGAGTTCGTAGAGCTCTACCTTTAGTCTGTGCACTAAGTGCATCTAATAATGTGAGTGTAACTGTTCATATAAAAAACGTTAAATATGACGGCACTTGCTCTTAGAGAAAGAGAAGGTTTATTTGTTGCTGTTTTCTAAAAATATTTACGGAGAGCCTACAAAGAGAGAAGCCCACTGATTGACAGAGGAGGTGGGAATTCTGCCAGGAGGGGCACATTGGAAACAAAGGAAACTGAAGCCCCTTCTGCACTGAGGCCTAATTTTCTAACACACCTTTTAAATCCTAACTGAGAATTTTTCCTGCCAAGAGTACAGCTATTTTTAGGAAGTCACAAAACATGAAAACTGGAAAATAAAATCCATGTCTAATTGTGATACATGTCAATCAGGAAAACAGGGTGCTTGCCACCGTACAGAAATTGCTAAGAGTCCCAGAGTAACTATTAAGGAAGGCAGGAATGTGTGAGCTGGAAGGGCATGTGGTGTGAGAGGCAGGCAGGGGTGAGACCATACAGGCATGGGAAGGAGCTTGGACTTTGTTTTATAGGCAATAGGCCACCAAGTGTTTTAAAGGAGGGGAGTGAGAGGATCTAATTTACCTTTTTAAAAGCTCACGCTAATAACTTCGTAAAGAGCAGACTGGAGAGACAAGAATGTGAGCAGGTAGCTCCAGGTAGCAATAGACTGTGAGAGCAATGCAGGTAAGAGAGTCGGCTCTGAAGTAGGTGGGGGCAGAGGAGATGCACGGATGCTGAAGGTGGAGGCTGGAGATAAAAGCATTTGGATTTGGTGTGGGATTGGAGTGAGCCAGTCAAATGAAGAGAGTGTGCTGACTTCTAGGTCTGGAGGTGGAGCCAGGCGGAGAAGGGTGGTGCTGTTTACCCAGGTGGGGAAGACAGGAGAGGAAGCAGGCTTGATACCCTGTAGGCAGGAGCCACCCACTAAACGAGTCTGCTGAACACACCAGCCCGATCCTGAGGACAGACGTCCAGGTTAGGGATGTAACTTTTGAAGTGTTCATTCAGACTTAGAAACTTTTTAAAGCCTTGGGAAGGCATCTCGTGTGGAAGAGACTGTGAAGAGAGAAAAGAGGGCTGGAAGTCAGTCCTGTGAAACCTGAAGTTTTAGAGTTGGGAAGCCCAGGAGAAACATGAGGAGAGGGCGATGACATAGGAAGAGGTGACAGATGTCTCCCTTCTTGTATAAAGTGAGTTTGGGGTTAAAGTGCACGCTGTCTCAAACTTGGGGAAATTTGGAGTGGGAAAAGTCCTGCTGAAGGAGAAAATGATGAGTTTTATTTTCAACGTAGAATTGCAGATGCAAACATTAATTGAGCATACCTCTTTCATATTATAGATGAGCCTCTTGAAAACCAGAAAGATTGATTAAATTGTTCAGCTCATTTAAATTAGTGACAGGAACAGATTGGAAATCAGAAATTCTCTGACACTTAGTCTGGTACTTTCATTCTGAAACTTGGGTTAGTAGGCCCCCTATTTGCTGGTTGAATGACCAGACATGAAATATATTCACTAATCTGAGTTGATGTGAGGCTCAGCCCGTGGTCGGATTTCTTAGTCCCCCAAAAATGCATGCGTGAGTGTGATTCGGCCTTGCCTGCAGGCTCTGATGGATGAGATTCTCATGCTCCAAGACGAAATCGGCGAGCTGCAGGCCATCCTCGCAGACGAGCTGGTGTCCCAGTCCCCGGAGTGTGACCCCGCGGAACAGCTGGCCCTGCAGTCCACGCTGACCGTCTTAGCTGAGCGCATGTCCACCATCAAGATGAAAGCATCGGGGAAGCGACAGCTTTTGGAGGTAACAAGTAACTCCAAAGCCCCTCATGTCCGTCTCTTGGAGTTGTGTTGGCAAGTGTCTGTGTAAACTTACGTGACTTGCGGCTTTACGGTTCCTCACTCCCCAGAGGCCGGTTTGGTGTCTCAGAGAGGGTCTTGTAACCAGAGCACTGAGTCACTGTGTTGCCGTGAATATGTCTCTTCACACCCCTGTGCCTTGTTTCAGCATGAAAACTGAGAATGTAGAAAGCGAATACTTGGTAGACGTGGGCCTTGCAAAGAATTGTCGTAGAAGGTTGGCACGATGGTTTGCCATGTTTAAATAAGAGCACTCTTTGAATAGTATCACTAATGGTGTGAAGAATGAATCTTTAGTCACTGTTAGCCAATCCAAGCATGCTGATTCATGAACATTTATTACTTTCTTTCTCCTCTTATAATTGCTGGCCCTAAACATATATGACACTAGACCCAAGACTGTAAGACCTGTAGACTCCAGTGTGTCTCCTTGTACCTCTGGGACATAATTAGTTCTCAATACATTTCTCACTACATGAACTTTCTGTTTTATTTAGCTGCTGACCATGGTATAATTCAATTAACCATGGTCCCCCTGTTGGGTATGTAGGCTCTCTCTAGTTTTACTATTGTAAGGTTACTCAGATCATATATTTGTATATTTCTTATTTGAAAGAAATTTAAAATCAGTGTGTCTGCTCTGTTTAAACTTTATTTTAAACTATTTTAAATTTTAATTTAAAATAAGAATAATAAATTATTCATAAAATAATTTTTAAGTAAGGTATTTAGAGTACCTTATCTTAACAATTAACTTTATAGTTTATTAATATCACTCCCAATCACCCTTGAAACATTTGTGTAGTGTCAAAATACATTGATTGGTTTTGCTTTTTAAAATATGAATCATTTGCCATCATTGAAAAGAAAAGCAGAAATCTAACAAAAAATGAATTTCTGCTTTCATTCAAGAAACTATTAATACTGCAAAATATAACCAAAGACATTGAAATAGAAAACAGGATGACAGGAACTAGAGGGGAGAGGGGAGGGAATTTCAGGGGAAAAGGGGAAGGGGTCACAGGAACAAATATAAAGGACACATGGACAAAAACTAAGGGGGGTAGAAATGGGAGGGAGGTGGGGAGCACTGGGGGGGTGGACTGGGATGGGAGTAAAAGACAGAAAACTGGACTTGAATAACAATTAAAATAAAATTTAAAAAAAAGAAACTATTAACACTGGAGCACTCTTCTTGAAGGGAATCAATTGCTTGCGAATTGATGCTACCTTTGTAGGTAGGCCGTACGTTCTTCAGTTTGCCGTAGTCCCCACCACTCCCTGCAGTTTCCCCAACATTTAAGCCATGTACCTATTTCCATTTACCAACCATCTTGTGCCATTGTTTTGTTCTAATCCTTGATCAATTTTCATCATGCATACTATCTGCCTGATGCTGCAGGTGTATCATTTAAGAATGTTTAAACTCTTGGTATGCACCAGACTCATTGGAGAAGACTTTTAAAAATGTAAATCTTGAGACTCACCTTCAGCAATTCTGATTCATTTCTCTGGTATGTGATCCAAGAATAGGTTTTCCTGGGTTGGTTGTTTGTTTGAAGTTTCACTGTTCGTTCCATGTGCAGCCAGGTCTGAGAACCATTGCTCTATCGTGTTGAGTCCTAATGACCTGACCTCAGGGCGAGCGAGCTAACGTTCCACTTAATTCATTAGGAGAAGTTAAATGATCAGCTGGAGGAACAGAGGCAGGAGCAGGCCCTGCAGAGGTATCGCTCTGAAGTCGACAAGCTGGACGACTGGCTCTTAAGCACCAAGGCCACCCTGGACGTTGCACTGGGCACCTCCAAGGAGCCCATGGACATGGAGGCCCAGCTGGTGGACTGCCAGGTACAGAAATCATCTCAAAAGAGTAAGGCAGCACCACAAAGCATGTGGTTTTTAAATGTGCAAACATGATAGTAAAAAGGCTTGATATGACTTTTACAGCCCACATACTTTATATGTTTAGAGAATAGAAGAACAATATCTTATAAAAGCTTACATGAAATTCGGACTTGAACTTTGTCTTTTGGAAAATTTTACCAGTAGTTCCTAATCTTTAGAAAATCTTCAACTTCCTAAAGGGAATTTTAAAAACGACTGTATTTGGGACTAATAAGAAATACAAAGCCAATGAGAAGGACTAATGAGTGAGAGTGGGGTTAAACACAGCAGGAGATGTTCCTAGGTCCTCTGCTGCAATATTGCTTCTAATTCTGATTTTTTTTTTTTTTGAAAACTTGAAAAACTGTCAGTTATAGGCAGACAGACTGAACACAGAAAGGTTGTCTTTTTGGAGCAGAGAATTTATCTGATATGAGGTCTCTTGGAATTAGGGGATAATGACATTAAGGACTTATTGAAATATTATTTTCTTATGTCTTTGTTATGAAAAACTTCAGACACACATGTAAGTATAGAGAATATTTCTAGTGATCTCCACATGCCAATCATTGAATTTCAAAGATTGTGAACATATTATACCTCATACATGGGTGTCACATGCCTTAAAATCTCTTTCATTTAACTAGCAAGTCTCTACAAAATCCTACCTAATCTGCAGGGGTACATATCAGTAAGCATGATTTCATATTTATACCATTTAGGGTCAGAGGAAATACACAAAAACCATTAATTAATGAATGTTACCTTTTTTCTTGATGTGAAGTAATCTGTTTTTGGTCATTTCTTTTATGATTTGAGATTTATTATGACATGCATCATTATCGTTTGAATTTTTAAATTCCTTGGGTAACTTAGCCATGTGTATTCAAAGCATTATTATTCTCTACTTTGATGCTAGACAATAGAGAGCCACATGGCAAGTGTTTTCTAGTTTTTAGATCATATTTTCTAAAGTTTCCTTCTGGAAAGAAACACCTATTTTTAACATTTCCTTTTAGCACTTGAAATTACCACATGCGCTAGCATTTCAAAATATGTTTGTCCTTACTCCCACCTCTCCCTTTTGGATACCTCTATTTTTATCATTATAGAAAGTCCATAATTTAAATAATATATTTCAGGACTTTTACAAAGTACTAAAATGGTCTTTTGACAAAAAAAAAAATGGTCTTTTGACAATATTTTCAGAAACTGAAGCATATGGAATCACACAAATAATGCAACTGTTCCTTGGTCAATTCAAATCTAATATTTGAGCCAGTTGTATAATTATAACTGTGGCTGTTATACAGAATTAGGGCCAAATTACGATGGCTGGGGCTCTGGACACTTTGCTTCCATGGGTCCCTTCTTCTACCAAAAATACTAGAAATTATATTTTTATTTTATAACTGCTTTGGTGCGAAAACTAATATAATCCAAGGTGGATTCATTTTTTCTTCTGACTTTATGTTTTATTTTTAAAAGACATTATTTATTTATTTTTAGAGAGCGGGGAGGAGAGAGAGAGAGAGAGGGAGAGAAGCATCAGTGTGCGAGAGATGCATCAGTCAGGCCCCCACCCAGGCAGGCGCCCTGACTGGGGCTCGAACTGGTGATCTTTAGTTCACAGGCTTGTGAACTGAGTGCTCCATCCACTCAGCCACACCAGCCAGGGTTGTTTGCTTCTTCTGATTTTAAAAGAAATTACAATTACAACGTTTTCTTGAGGCCCCCAAAGTATTATGGACCCTCAGCACTATTTCAACTTTGCCTAATGAAAAGGTCAGTCCTGCGCAAAATTATATTAATTTCTCAAAAATAATCTGCAGGATATCATCCTTTAAACCCCATTTCATAAAAAAATTTCACTTTTATGTGGTTCTAGATTTTTGATTTAAACCTATATTCTTAAAAAAATCTTGGCAGTAATTCTGATTTTGTACAGGGAAATGAAATACTTTTCTCATTAATAAATTACCTGATTGAAAATTACCTGATAAATTAGGAAGTGCTTTTCAGAGAGTTTAGAGTGAGGATTAAAAATAGAACAATTGCTATAGTAAATAAAATGGGTATTGTTTTGCTTGATTTGTTTGGTTTTGTTTTAAATCTGAACTTGGGAGAATGGAGACTATTTTGCTGCTTCTCTGGGCTTAGCCTCTGTTTTAGAAGAAAACATTCAGAAATGTATGGTTAGTACATTGGCTTTGTATTTCTACAAATTAGAAATATGTCATAAAAGAAACAAACATAAATGTAAAAGTCAGGAAACAAGAGTAGCGATCTGAAAAACAAAATTGACCCAAAGAGGCAATGTTTTGACAGAGAAGCCATGTTACATATTACAATGTTTCTGTCAATTTTAAATTGACAGAAAAATAGTCGATCGTGTGAAGCCTTTACTATTATGAGCCATAAGCATCACTTTTAACAATAAAATAATAACATAATTGTAATAATGGGATAGCACTAAGGCCTGGCCTTTTCTCCTTGTCTGTTGATCATAAAAAATGGGCTTCCAATGTGTTTTTCCCATGTCTTTTTTTATTATGTAACATCTAGTCTCAAATAAGAGAGAAATCAATAAGCTTAAGAGATTTTAAAAAAATCTATCCAGTACCCTGCAAGGCTGTAGGAAATCTAGGACAGAAAACATGAAAGCATATTCTTTTAATGAAAGGCTGCAAAGTGCTCTGTGCGCCTGTGAGGAGCGGTCTTTGCAGAGGCCGGCGGGGTGTGCGAGTCACCCTCACCTCTGTTGTCCTAGAACATGCTGGTGGAAATAGAGCAGAAGGTGGTGGCCTTATCGGAGCTCTCAGCCCACAATGAGAACCTGCTGCTGGAGGGCAAGGCTCACACGAAGGACGAGGCTGAGCAGCTGGCCGTCAAGCTGAGAACCCTCAAGGGGAGCCTGCTGGAGCTGCAGAGAGCCCTGCACGACAAGCAGCTTACCATCCAGGTGAGGGCTCCAGCCGCTGACACCGCGCTGCAAGGACATGTGAGTGCTTGCGCATTGCCTGCCTGCCGTTTCCAAGCCTGTCCATATAAGGGAAAGGTGGGGGTGATGCATACCTATGCACATGCCTGCTTTACCCAAACCTGGGCATAGATTTTCAAATGGTTTTGTGAGGACTGTTCAAATTTGTGGACCTGAAGGTTGCAGTGTAGGAGAAGATTTAAAAATAAATATTAGAATCTAGCAAATACACAGTTTAAAAGAGTATGTACACACAGTTCATAAATTAAGATATTCTGAAATATTTTTATTTTTTTTCTTGTAATTCTCTTACATTGTACTTTTTAGATGTACTTAGGCTTTTACTTAGGACCTACAGCTTTAGAGTATTCCAGGTGAATTGAACATTTTTACTATCATGTAGTGACCTTAACATTCCCTTATAGTGATTTTTGTTTCATAGTACCAGAGCTTTGGAAGGACAGTATCTGTCTAGTATATCTTTTAACTTTCCTTTGATTTTGCTATTTCTGTGTTCTATTGTTTTAGATTTGATTCTTTTAAATATTTTAGTTATTTATTTTTAGAGAAGGGGAGACAGGGAGAAAGAGATGGAGAGAAACATGATATGCATGCGAGAGAAGCATCAGTCTGTTGCCTCTTGCACACCCCCCACTGGGGACCTGGCCCACAACCAGGCATGTGCCCTGACCGGGGATTGAACAGGTGACCTTTGGTTCAAAGGCCCAGGCTCAGTGCACTGAGCCACACCAGTGAGGGTGAGATTTGATTCTTTTAAAGAACATTGAACTGTATTTTGTTGGTTTGAAAGATTTTACCTAATCACGAAGTCTCTGACTTTTAAAAGATAGATAGGCTTGGTCTAGTTAGATCTTATTACAATTACTGTCAGGTTTGAGCTTTTACCACCTTACTTCTTGTTTTCTATTTCCCTGCTCTTTTTATTATTTTTCTCCTTTTTACCCCTTGTTTTAAGTGGCTGAGTGTTTTTCTTTGTGTTTTTTTTTACCCTCTACCTTCTACCACATCCATCTAGTGCATTCTAAGTTTACATCCATCCTAGTCTCTCTCCAGATCAACATGAAGAATAACTAGATCAGATTTTAAGCACTATAAGGGACTAGGGTAGAAGCTGGGACCAGTTAAGAGGCATAGTGCAGAGGTGGACATGATGAGAACTTCTCAGATTCCGAATAATTGGGAAGATGAAAACTGTCTGAAGGAGAGACTTGGGAGGGGAAAGAATAGTAAGGTCAGTAGTTTAATTTGGACGAGTGAAGTTTGAGAAGCCTATTACATTTCAAGTAGTGGTGGGAATTCAGGGGAGAGACCCAGGCTGGAGTCATTGTCCTCTAGGTGGTCCTTGAAAGCGTGAGATTTGATGAGCTCACCAAGGGAGTAATGGGAAAGAAAGAAGACGAAGGTCCTCGAACCCAGCCCTGGGATGCCCCAGTGGTGCGAGTTTGGCAGATGCGGGGGAGCCCAAAAAAAGAGTGAAAAAGAGAAACCAGTAATGTAGAGCAGCAGTCCCCAAGCTTTTCGGCTCCAGGGACTGGATTCATGGAAGACAATTTTCCCACAGATGGGATGGGGGAGGGGAGACGGGAGGTGCTCAGGGAGTTATGGGAGCAAACGGCTCACCTCCTGCTGTACGTCCTGGTTCCTAACAGGCCACAGTACTGGTACTAGTACAAAGCCCGAGGATTGGGGATCCCTGATGTACAGGAAGACTAGGAATTTCATTCCTAGAAACCACTTGAAAATACTCAAAGTAAGATGCGGATTGAGATGTGACCACAGGGCTTAGCAACATGCAGGTCCCCTGGGACCTTGGCAACAGCTGTTTTTCAGTGGAGGAGCAGGGGAAAAGGCTCCAGAATGACAGTGCGAAAGGGAGGGGGGTGCCAGAGAGGCAGCAGGCAGGCAGCTCCGGAGTTTCACCGCAAAGGAGGACAAGGACTGGAGAAAGCTATACAAAGTGGGTCAAGGGAAATGTTTCATGTAAAGATCAGAAGAATGGCAGACAACCACCAGCTGGACTGCACACAAAGGCAAAAATATACACATACATGTGCAAACATGCACATGACGCTCCCCTCACAGAACAAGTGTGCCTGTGTGTCTTTCATCCGGGGAGCAAAATCTGCACCAGAAGTCCAGGCAGAACTGGACTCCTGAGACTTCGGTTTCCTGTGCTGGGGCTTCAGGGTGGTGCCCAGGCCCAGGGCACTGCCTCCTTGCCTGAGCCCAACCCGAGCACGCCCAACCCACACTGTGAAAACTGCACCTCAACATAGCCTCCACCCACATCTGTCTTGCTCTGTCTTGCCTGCTCAGGCTGTCGGTCTGTCTGTCTCTCTCTCGGTGACTTGTTTCCATGTACATGAACATAACTCAGCAGAGGAAAAATCAATGAAAAAGAAATGAGATTGCAAGTACAGTCTCCTGTAGAGGGAAAAGAGGGGATCAAAGAGGAGGGGGTGGTCTTAGAACTCCAGTGTCAGGAGGGAGGGAGACACCCATATTGGGGTGGAGAGGCCAGCAGGGGGTGGTGCACCAGGATCACAGTGGACACGCAGTGCCCAGAGGGGCTGTCATTACTTCTATTTCCTCAGGGTAATAACTTTTTTCAGACGGAACCACATATTTTCAGTTCTTTTCTAATTGCATGACTCGATGATCTGAAGCATCAAACCTAATCAGCTGAAAACTACTAGGAGCAATAGTTTTGTATCTAGGAGAGCTCTTACTTGCAAAGCTGCAGTTGTGTCCCGCCGCTGGGCGCAGGTAGGGGTGGAAGGGACGGCCTGACTGACATACAGGCACCTGGAGGGAGGGCCTGAAGGGCTGGGGCACATGGCCCAGGGCCTCAGGGCCAGGAAAGGGGATATAAACAAGTGAAGCAGGCCCAGTCAGGACCTTGGCACACTGGTATCAAGTCAGAGCGGCAGCTGTAAACTCCAGCTGCTGTCATACGAGGATTTATAGTCGGCATTGCTAGATCTTCCAGAGAAGGGAATTTGGATTTATAGCTAAAGCCTTCCGATTTAAAAACATTTAATTCTGAAATTTAAAAATAATTTGTACGCCAAAGAAAGCATACCCAGAAGCCAGACTTAGTTTCTGGGCCATCACTTTGGAACAGCAAACTGTTGTTCATTGGTATTTACCAGTCACCTGGGGCAAGATCCTTGAGCTTCCTTTTCTCACAGATCAGTTTTGTTATCTGTAAAATGGGGATAATACTAGTATTTAACTTTTAAAAATCCTGAGAGTTTTAATGCAAGTAATGATTATAGTAAGTGCTCCAACCACAGTATCATATTGAATAACAACAAACAGTTTGCAAACTACATTCTTTGTGAGGAAAGGACTCCTGACATGCTCAAAGGCTGCTCTTGAGACGGACTTGAGACTAGTGGGGCCGGGCTGGATGTGCCCACGACCACCTGTGCTGCCCACACCTGGTGGGTCCTGCCCACACCTGGCAGGTCCTGCCCAGGGCCACAGAGATTCTTCAGATCGCGTCAAGTCCTAATTCTGCTGTGGGCTTTCCCAGGGATACTGATGTGTAAACTGTAAACACAGGGAAAAGTGGTCATATTTTACTGCATTGAAATTAGTCATTGTTCATTTTAAAAATATTTAGAAGTTACATCATCTTTCATCTAATAAGTTTCCATCATGAAAAATTTTGTTGCCTTTTAAAAATAGAATTACACCTTTTTGAAGAGATTATTTTCCCAGGCATAGCGCTGAAAGGAGTGCCATGTGTATTTTCATTGCCATGAAAAGGGTTCTTTCCCTTCTGTAAGAAATTCAGAGTTGACCTGAAGTTAACGAATGGGTGTTGTTGGGGCAAAATAGTCTTCCATTGAATGTAGGTGTTAGTGAAGCTGTGCCCTTCAGCTGGGATCCGCGTGGATCAGGAGGGCTGGACCAGCTTCCTAATTTGAGAGGGGCAGGAAGCGCATCGTTTCTCGGAGCTACTTGTCCATGAGGTGGCTTATTTGCCAAGGCCATTCTTTTAAACTAATTGGATTTCTGTTTATATCCATGAAAAACCGACCTCTTTAGCACCCCCTACTCCACAGCTTCCTTCTTTATATGAAGGGACACCAGACTTACTGACATATAATAATCTCTTAAAGTACGTGTTATCTTTTCTTTGCAAGAAGTTCCTGTTGTTTCATGCACTATTATCCACCCAAGGGAGCAGACAGTTAGCCCTACATATATAATGAAGTGCTTTATAAAGAAATGTTTTATTTAAATGTTCAGCATTCTCCAATCCTCATTAATCTTCCATGGAATGTCCCTGGCAAAAGAGGTTACTGTTCTAGTATTTCCAAAGTAAACAGCGATGTAGCTCCACGCAAGGAGGATTCTGGAGACAGAAGTCACTTCCGATTCCCTAGCCAGGAGAGAAAACTGTTCTCAAACCTCAGAGAAAGTAATTACTACTATTTTTTCCCTTCTGTTGGTGTCTTCTCATCCCAAAGGGAACAGGGAGGACATCTGAGCTGGCTTCTTCATCCCCCCTCTTTTCTTTTTCTTCTTGTGGTCCGTGTTACGTCTCAAAGTGACTAAATCGGCCAGAGAAAAAATCACTAACTGAAAAACCAACCTAATCACCTAGAAAATCCATACTAGGCGTTTGCTTCTGATGTTGCATAATTTCTTTTTCTTTAAAGCTGTGAATTCAGTTAGCCAACTATGCCTTGCCTTTCTAGACTATAAGTCCTAGAGTCTGAATAGGTGTTTGTGCATGTAAAGTGGTGAAACCATCTGTGGGGAGACTCCACCCATAGGGACCTCTCCCCCCAACCCAGCCACCAAGGATGACAATGAGTCTACCAAGACATGATCTGCTTGGGGAGGAAAGGTGGCGGATCTCTCAAAGGAGAAAGGCCAGGAGCTTTTTCTTCAATGGGCTTTTATTGGGTTCAATTTGCACAGGAATACAGGTAAAGCTTATCAATCATTGTCAGGCAGCAAGGATCAGACGATAGATAACATACAAAGAACTATAAGGGCTTATTCTGAGTCAGGGTCAGTTAGCTAAAGGGCTACAAAACTTTGGGAAACAAACTCATTTCCAGCTGGGACCCTTATCAGAAAATTGAGAGCATTCTTAGTAAAGCAGGTTTCGCAGGATTTTTTTTATTCTTTCTTAGGCCTGATTGCCCCAGGGAACCTGCCCTGTCTAGCACAGGACTGCACCACCCTCTGTCATTGTTTCAGTCTTAAGTCAGGCAGGGGAAGTAAGGCAGCCAAGAGATTAGGAGGCTTCTTGCAGACAGAATGAGGACTCAGGCTATGTCAAAGCTGAGGGGCAGGGGTCCATCACCCCCTTTTGCTATAGCCCCCCAAGTCCTTCCCTGAGGGCCCCTGTGACCATGCCTGTCTTAGGTCATCCCTCTCTTGAGGAGTCTTACCCGTCATTGGCTAACCAGTCATGCACTGAGGACCAGGCGGGGTGAAGTAAAGGGGGCAGAGGCAGGGCCCCTGCCAGGGAGATAAGCTTTGTCTCCTTAGTGGCTATGGTCCCAAGGTCTCTCACTCAGCCTTAGCCATGGGGGGTTACAGCTTCTGAAAGCAGCCAGGGCGGTTCCCAACAACCATCCTTAAGACCTAACATTGCAATTGTCCTTTTTCTAAGTGCAAACTCAGTGTGAGAAATTTGAAAGTATAGCTCTCAGTCAGACGGTAGTAACCTGTTAGAAGGGTGAGGTGGTTACTACATAAGCTGAACTGAGAAGTCACCACATGAGTTTTCAGCTCTGAAAAGAAACCCTTTCTAAGAGCAGAGTGGACAGGAAGTGGCCGGATCCCACACAGGAGAGGCGTTCGCTACATGTCTTCGTCGAACTGTTGCATCATTCTTGTCAGAAGGTCCAGGATCTTTCAGAGCCTTTTTCTGGGCCGACGGTGCATCTCAGATGGAGAGAGTCTGTTTCATGTAGAAGTTTATGGGCCATCAGCACCAGAAGAGTGTCATCCTCCCCACACCTCCCACCCTCAGGAAAATCACTGCTTTTCTGTGGTAGGCTTTCCTGGGGGAGTAGGGAATATTCTGAACTGGGTGTTCCTAACCACCCATTGTGAGGGTCTTGTGAAATGCAAATAGCACTTTTTAGACTGCTGGCACCCACATTGTTCTGTCTACACCAGGTTCTCTTGCTGGGAAGCTGGATCATCTTAAAGGGATGGAAATACCTTTGAGTTCAGGCGGCTCAGAACCTGGGAGAGGATTACCTGTAGTATTCCCTGCATGCTTCGTCATTTCCTTCAGCTCAGTTCTCTTCAAGCACTGATACCAACTTTGAAAAGTTTGTTATCTCAACATTCTTTCAAACATTTTACAATTTAATCCTAGGATTTTCATGAATAGAAGGATAAACAGATCCCATCTACATAAAAAAATGTCCAAGCCTATAGACGGTTTTTGTAAGAGCTTATTTGAGCCAAACTAAGCATATGCCAGGGAGCAGAATCTCAAATGCTCTGAAGAATAACATTTTTGCAGTTTCTTTTATGCATTTGAAATTGAGGAGGGAATGTAAGGAAGATTTTATGGAGGTAGGAGAAAAACAAGGCTGGGATTGGATTACAGGATAGTTAACAAGATTATGTCGAGGGTGGCTTGATTATGTCAAAGGTGTGTCGACCTAAATGCACAGAAAGGATGGACAGGGCTTGCTTAGGGTAAAGATAAGCCTGGCGCAGGACTTCCCACCCTGAGCAGCCCATTTGGGAATTTATGGTCAGAGCACCGTGTGAGGTTACTTTCCTTAGAATTCTTTTTTTTCCCATCCAAAATAGATAGTGTAAAATTCTGAAAATAAGAGGGAGATCGGGGTCTTAGTGGACACTCTGGCAGGATGAGCGGCATCAGCTGGGGTGGCTGGGTCCCATTCTGTGATCGGATTTGGCGGAGAGGCCAAGGACAGGAAGAGCAGCTCCAGAACTAGGCCGCAGGACCACTGCTCCATGAAAACAACCTACAAACGCCCCCGTCTCTCCCCGCGTCCCCCTTCCCTGTGCTCCAGCCACACCTGGTGCTCCAGTGCTGCTGTTTCCTGTGAGAGGCCAACTTTCTTTCTTCCAAGGTCTTCGCTCCAGCTGTTCCCAAGGCCTGGAGGGCCCTCGCCCTAGATCTTTGCTGTTACCGGGTGCTCAGGGCCCTTGTCCCATCTGAAGATGACTTCTCTGAGCAGCCTCAGGAGCCCTTCCCCTTCTCTGTCTATCCCATTGTCTGGTTTCCCGTTCTCGGTGGGCTTCTCTCACCTTCTCCGATTTGTTTATTGTTTATCTCCCCAGCAGGGCCCTGGTCTGGCTCCTTCTTGGCAAAGTATCCCCAGTGCCTAGAACAGTGACTGACACACAGTGGGTACTTAATAAGTACTTAGTGAAGGAGCTATCTTCAAATCATGTGCTTTATCCTTTGACGTACACACCTGTGTGAGTAGAACATCTCTCATTCAGAAACAATTCTGTTCCTGTGTGCAGCATTCCAGGGCCTTTCCAATCCCAGCAGAAAAATCAAGCAGGAAGGATAAATTCCTGCCAGATAATAATTACCTTTGCCCTTTTCCTGTCTTGACGCCAGCAGTGGCAGCAGGTGGCACTGGGGTCAGGTCCTGGTGGCGTTACGTTAGTAGAAAACATGAGATCTAGAGTTACTGTGTTCTTGTAGAAAGCATTCTAGAATAATATCTAGCGACCACATCAGTCAGCTGGAAGGCCCAGCCTCTAAATAGGCAGCTCCTATTTAATCATCTATTTATTATTCTCCCTCCTGCAAATGCCATAAATTTGATGGGTGTATGTTACCATTTTTTAAAAAATGCGGTTTCACATCCAAATGGAACCGCTTTGGTATTAAACCAACCACACTCAAGCAGTCGTAACTTCGCTTTGGTTAGGGTTTTCCTGTGGGTCGCGTGACTCTTGATTTCTGCCTCGTGCAAAGCAGGGAACAGCACCACAGAAGGAGGAGAGCGACGGGGATCTCGCTGCCACCCAGAGGCCCGGTGTCCAGGAATGGCTGGCCCAAGCTCGCTCCACATGGGCGCACCAGCGACAGAGCAGTCTCCAGCAGCAAAAAGTAAAGCACCCCCTACCTTTCTCCGGCCTGCAGGTCTGCCAAGCAGACCCTTGAGAGAAATGTTACTTGTGTGCTAAAGAGAGATGCACCTTTGTCTTCTTTTAGGACAGTGGCTAAATGTTTCACCGTACTTATTTGCGACCACAGGAATGCTTGGTCATTTGAAAGTCTGTATTCTTTAACAAAAGCTTTAACAATAGTATAACAATTAAAATCCTCATTATCAAGAATACCTACTCTATTTTCAGACTCGCCCCAATTTCAGACTACTTATATAAGAAAAACCTCAGGAAAGCCTGTGAAAATTGGTGAAAGTCTGAGTTACATGTTTTTTTTTAAAGAAACGCAATTTATTTTTACTTTCAAGTAGATTCCCAACACAAAATAGGATTGCAAATTATTGCCTAGTGGAAAAAAAAGTTTTGATGAATAAGAATGATTTCTCATTGATTAATTAACTTTATGTATCGGGAATATCACATTTTTATTTTTTTTTGAAGAGCAAAGGCATTTATCATAAAATACGAAAAAGTGTTGATCAAAGGAGCAGGCAATTAATGAGCAGCAGCTGCAGTCCAGGCTCCCCGGCCACAGCTCAAAGGGGATACTGATTTTGAAAAATGAAAGTGCACTTTGTACCACTGGAGGGCACCATTGCCCAACAAAATTCTCATTTCCCTTGAATTTCTTTACCACCCCAAGATTTTCCAGATCTCTTTTATCGAAGCCACGAAAGCTATAGAGTACTTTGGAAAGGTGTTTGAGCCTCTACCTAAGCCACACTTTTTATGCAATGTGCAAAATTAAAACTTACCACAAGAGCCCTCTGAGGATATTGCAGACACAGAACCACAATGCTCACAGGGTAACTAACCAGGATGTGTGTGTGTGTTTGTTCCTGGAGCAGGAGCTGGAACAGGAGCTAGCGGAGCAGAAGAGCCTCCTCCGGTCAGTGGCCAGCCGGGGAGAGGAAATTCTGACCCAGCACTCAGCTGCGGGGACCTCGGGCGCTGCTGGGTATGTTAGGACGCGCTCTCTTCCGGGCACTGGTTTTCCACCATCTGAAGCAATGTAAACATCTCGATCCAAGTTGTATTTTTAACATCTGCAAAAATTTGATCATCTCGTTTTCACTTTATGATGTTTGGGGTCTGGCACAAATCATGTCCCTTTTTTATGACAAAATATTTTATTACAAAGTCATAAGCATGTAATTCTGTAACATAACAATTTCACACTCAAGCATACCATATGATATTTTATTTCTTTTTTAGAAAATATTTTTATTTATTTATTTTTAGAGAGGGGAGAAAAGGGAGAAGGCGAGGGAGAGAAACATCAGCATGTGACTGCCTCTCGCATGACCCCTACTGGGGACCTGGCCCACAACCCAGGCAGGTGCCCTAGACTAGGAATTGAACCGGCCACCCTTTGGTTCACAGGTCAGCGCTCAATCCCCTGAGCCACATCAGCAAGGGCCCGTATGACATTTTAGATGAAATGCTCAAATTAAAACTATAAATTATCACACCCGTAGTATGACCTTCCCAACCACATGTGCACGGGCCTCACTTCTGCTGACCCCGGACATTTCACGTGCATTTTGAATGTTCGGCTGTGCAGCATGAGTGCGGCTTATGTGGCTAACTCATGTGCCTTCGTTCCAGTGTGCTCAGCTATCTTTCCAGTGAAGATGCTTCTGAGTTCATTTTTTTAAAAATCAAATAACAAGTGCATTATGAACATAGAGCATGATGTTTCTATCTGAATATTTAACTGCAAAACATGTTCCCCGTAAGAGCTTATCTTCCCTCAATGTCATTCTGAAAAGTAAACGTATGTGCCTACTAAATATCTTGATTTTTCTTGAAGACCTATTTTTATAATATCTACACACAAAGTCATTGAACTTTGAGTCCTGTGGTAGAGTGGGGACTGAAAGTCTCACATGCAGACGAATAGAGTGTTAAAAGAAATATTAAGGAAGTTGGGCAGCTTTCAAGTTAAAGATTTGGGTTTCAAGGTTGGAAGGAAGAGGAGCCACCGCAGGGGGAGGGCTCCCCATATTTGGAGTCAGGTCTGGGTTTTATTCTAACTCAACAGCTGCCTCCAAGAAAAAGGAACTCAGCTCCCAGCCCCAGATTGCCCGTGTGTGGACGTAGGGTAACAAGTGACCACCTTCATCACAGACGGGCTGTGGAAGTTGTGAGTGTCCCCTGAGAGGGCATATAGGGAAACTCTTTTTAATATCCAAAGCATTGAAAAGAAGTTTGAGTAAAACCTGTGTCCCTGTGTCACTGAAGCTTGTGAGAGAGGACTGCAGTGCCCTCGGCACCCACGCTGTAGCAAATAGCTTTAACTGCACTGACTCCAATTTTCTCATTTCTCAACATTTATTTGGAGGAAATAGCGCAAAGGAGGAAATACATACTAGGAAGATAATTGTTGAAATGTTATTTATAATCAAATAATTGAAAAGGCAGAAATTCCCACTAGTATAGAAAAGCTTAAGAAAAAGGTTTATGCGTATATCATCTTTAAAAAGTATAGCAATACGAGAAACTATGTGATACTGAGTAAAATGAGCCATAAATTGAATGTGGAGTACATGTGTAGGTGAGAGTCATACTGGTATGTAGAGTATCAAAGCTAACTGGAGAGAGATGACTGAAAGATTTTTTCCCCAGTTTAATTAGCACTGACATAATGTCGTCGGCATGTAACATCCGTGCTCACTGTATGCATGTATACATATGTAACTATATACACGGGGCAAAAGCAGGTTTATAGTTCTCATATGGAAAATACAATAGTTAAATCATAAGACAAGAATAAACTCTGGGTTTCACATACTCACAACTGTAAACCTACTTTTACCACATCCAATTTGTATATATTTAAGAATTTCAAAGGGGAAATAATAGAAACAAAACTAAAATGCAATCTCAATAGACACCATGACAAAATGTATAGAAAATAAGAAGGATTTTAAAAAAAGAAAAACAAGACAAAATATTTATAATTAGTAGATACCAATGAAAAATAGGAATGACTAATATGGCATCTAAAGTCAGAATTCCATTAAAGGAACCCTGTAACTAAAAATTGTGTTAAAATATAAAGGGATTTAAAAACCCTTATTGGGGATCATGCTTAAAAATGCTGAGGCTGTAAATATGTGTGTCTGTATAAATACCCAATGAAAAAAAAACTGTTTCTTCCAACACTTACTCTTAAGACTTGCTTTCACTTTGCATTTTATATTCTTTTTCCAATTCTTCTAAGGTGTTTATGCACTCCTCATAGTTTTCTGAACACTTTTGCCAAACTCTATTTTTACAGCCCCTTACCCACACTCCGCCTCCTCACTGTGCGCTCACAGAAAAGCAGGAGGAATCTTGCCATGTTTTTTTTTTCTGTTTGTTTCCTTGCCTTTCACTTTGGAAAGGACCCAGATAAAAGGCAAATAACTATGAATTGCTCTTCCAAATGTGAAAAACATATTTGAAAGAGTAAGTTGCTGTGCAGTACTGACTTTCTATACAAGATTCACGTTCAAAACTGCTTATAAATTCCTTAATTTCTATACAAATGTTTTAGAAAAGCCACCTTTAAATCTAGTTGATTGTACTTCAGCTATGCCTTTCAAGCCATTGGGCATATGTACCATTTCACTAGGTTTTAAAAAAGGATTACATTAAGTCTTTAATTTGGTAGCTGACTTTCTAAGACTGTTGGTTGTGAATTGGTTTATGTGAGAAAACCCCCGGGGGAGGGGCATGCTTGCTTCATGGGTGCAAATGTGATATACAAAGAATGAGTCCTATTCGAGGTGTAGGGTGGTCGATGGAGGGGCCTTTCCATAATTGCCAAGGAAACTCAACTGGAAACTCATTGATACAAATATCAAAGGGAAAGAAGAATATTTTCCATGAGAAATGAAAGGCTCTGTTCTAATTTAAGGACGATGCGCTGATGATGTTTTTTATATGTGTCAGTGATTGAATGTGAGAGTGTAGGTATTAACCGTCTACTGGTTTTAAGCTTAATTATTATACAAACATAAACAAATTAAAAAGTGGTGAACTATAGTTCGTCATCACAAAAGACAACTCAATACCAAATTGAATTTCGTAAACACTTTAAAACTTGTTTGCTATTCAAGATTTTAAAAAATAAAAATTCAGAGACTAATATACAAATAAAATGGAAAGAAGTATCAGCTTTTCAAATAGATTTTATTTAATTATTTTTAAAGAGAGGGGAAGAGAAGGAGAGAGAGAGGGAGAGAAACATCAATGTGTGGTTACCTCTTGTGCTCCCTGCTGGGGTCTGGGCCCACCACCCCGGCATGTGCCCTGACTGGTAATCGAACCGGCGACCCTTTCCTTCACAGGCCGGTGCTCAGTCCACTGAGCCACACCAGCAGGGTGAAGGAAGTATCAATTTTATTTTGGTATTTTTTCCACTCAATATTACTTTTTCAGATAGATCTATGTTGATATAGACCCATTAAGTTATTTTATTTTAACTATTTCATGTTATTTAACATTGGAAACATCATTTATTCGCCCATTTTCTAATTGATAGGCATTTACATTTTTGCCATTTCATTTTTGGTTGTTACTGGTATTGTTGAACTTCTTTTATGTTTCTAACTGCACCGGTGGGCCAGATTCTCTAATTTATAACATAGAAATAGAATTCCTCTCTTATAGGCTTATAAATATTTTTTAAGGCTTAACTTCAGTGAACTGACCTAAAGAAACTATTTAGTCAATTATTACTTTGAGAAAAATTGATTTTGGGATAGTGTATAGTATTATCCTATCCAATGAACTTATAATTTTTTTCCCACTTGAGCAAAAGTTTTTGTCAAAGTAATAACTAGTGTCTGTACGCTTGTCAGATGTCATAGGTCCATCAGCACTTCAAAACTCCTGATAAATTAGCATCTATTGGAACTTGCATACCCCAAATTCTTACCGTTACCATTGTCCTTATCATTGGGCCCCATTTATTGAGTGACTGTTATTTGCCAGGTTGGGTTATGGGCATTATGTGTATCTTCTCTCACTTTATTCCCCATAATTCTGCAAGATAGAGAATATCTTCATTTTAAAGATGAGAAAATTGTGACTCAGAGAAGTGATGCAAATTCCTCAAAGTCACAAATCTAATGTGCCAGAGCAGGGATTGATTGATTTATTACAATTTTTTTTAAAAATTAAAGATTTTACTTATTTATTTTTAGAGAAAGAGGAAGGGAGGGAGAAAGAGAGGGAGAGAAACATCAGTGTGTGGTTGCCTCTTGCACACCCCCCACTGGGGACCTGGCCCACAACCCAGGCATGTGCTCTGACTAGAAATCGAACTGGCGACCCTGATGTAATTATTTTCAATCTTTTCTTTCAATGACAGCTGGCATTCGGTGTTCCATTATTTTCAGGTGTACGGCATGTGGAGCAGGGACCTAAACACTCAGCTCTGTCTCCAAATGCCCTGGTCATTCTCAGATGCACACTGCTGCCCGTTTTTGAGAGTGACAGGCAGGTGCCTTCTTTCCTTGTCCTGAAGCCTGGTCCATGTCCTGAAAACTGATCGTTAGACTCAGGGTAAAAACTCTCAAAGACTAAGTCACATTGTTATGGTTTTGAATTAATCTGTGGTCTATTTGTCAAAGGATACAAGTTCATATACTTTCTGATCCCAAAAGGTGCAATCATTATTATCTTTAATACTGGGCTATTTTCTAGGTACTTTTAAATTATCACTGTCCTCATGGGTCCCATTATAATGTATTTGTTTTGTGGGTAGTCTCAAATTTTTTAATTTTAATTAGTATTTTTTTCAAGTGTGAGCTAAGGACTAAAATAACCTGG
>PVKM010016378.1:0-26899 GCA_004027735.1 Carollia perspicillata
ATTTCTGAATATTGACTTTGTATCCCACTGTTTTGCCAAATTCATTTATTAGGTGATTACTTTTTGGTAGAATCTATAGGATATTCTATGTGCAGATAGTAGCACAATTTACAATAGTCAAGTGCTAGAAGCAACCTAAGTGCCTATCAGTAAATGAATGGATCAAAAAAGTATGGTACATTTACACAATGGAATACTACACAGCAGAAGGAAAGAAGGAGTTCATATCATTTGCAACAGCATGGATGGAATTGGAGAGCATTGTACTACATGAAATAAGCCAGGCAGTGAAAGACAAATACCATATGATCTCACTTACAAGTAGAACCTAATGTCCAAAACAAACAAGCAAGAAAAATATAATGAGATACATTGAAATTAACAGCAATCTGACAGTAATCAAAGGGGAAGTGGGAGGGGATAATGTGGGTAAAAGAGGGAAGGTTCTTGGGAACAACTCTAAAGGACTCATGGAGAAAACAAAGAGGAGGTAGAAACAGGGCAGGTAGGTGGGGATGGCTGGGGTGCAGGGGAGAGGTGGGGAGAAAATACAGACAACTGTACTTGAACAACAATAAAACAATTAAAAAATAAAATCAATGATCTAAAGTTTCAATTGAAGCAGCTAGAAAAAGTACAGTGTTACACCAAATTATTTTGAAGAAAAAGAATAACAACAAAGATAAGAAATAGAAAATAGGACCAGAGTATCAAAAGCAATCTTGAATATAAGAACATAGTTGGAGGATTTACACTATTTGAATTCAAGATTTATTGCAAAGCTATACTAATCAAGACTAAGTGTTTAGACATAATGATCAACAAATTCATCAAGCCACAGACTAGATAGCTCAGAAATATAGCCATACTGAAATGGTCCTTTGATCTTTTATTATTCCAGCAAGGCAAATCAATAAGGGAAAGGAAAGCTTTTAACAATTGGTATAAGGAAAAGCGTGTATTCATAAGAAAGAATTGTGCCTTAATATCTACCTCAAACTAAAAACAAAAATAATTTAAGATGGATCACACACCTAAACCCAAAATTTAGCCATGTACTTTTAAGGCAAAATGTAAGCAAATATTTTGGTCGCATAGAGGTAGGCAAATATTTCCTAGAAAAGTCACAGAAAATACTATCTAGACACAAAAATAAATTAGGCTTCATCAAATTTAAGATGTCCTGTTATCAAAAGTCACCATAAAAATGAATAAGCAAACCACAGAGTGATTTGCACTATCTACACCAGACAAAGAACTGGCATTAAAGATTACATGAAGAATTCTGATAGACCCAGTAACAAACCCAGTAATAAAAAAACAAATATCCCAAAGTAAAAATATACATTTAACAAAAGAAGAACATAAGTGGCCAATAAGGAAAAGAAAGAGTACTCAACCTCATTGGTCATTAAGGAAAAGCAAATTAAAAACATGAGACATACCCAGCAGAAAGGATAAAAATAAGGGGAGTGAAGCCCTGGCTGGTGTAGCTCAGTGGATTGAGCGCGGGCCTGCAAACCAAACAATCGCAGTTAGATTTTCAGTCAGGGCACATGCCTGGGTTACAGGTCAGTTCCCAGCGGGGGACGCACAAGAGGCAACCATACATTTATATTTCCCTCCCTCTCTCCTTCCCTTCCCCTCTAAAGATAAAGAAATAAAATAAAATAAAAATAACTATTTAAAAAAAGGGAGTGAAAACAATAAATGTTTAGGAGGCTGTATAGTGACTGGAACTCTTATGCTGGGTATGTAAAATGGAACGAAAAGCTTTTTTAAATATGGCAAATTTTTATAAAAGTAAACACACATGATTCTATTCCTAGTTATTTTGCTCAAGAACAATTAAAATATGTTTCCAAAAGTGGATTGTACAAAGATGTTTGCAGCAGCTATATTTATAACATTTAAAAAGTACACACAAAAGCATGAATGCATCTTAGAAACAGTATTAAATTACATAAGCTTTACACAAAAAGGTATAAAATGCTAGAACACACAAAGCTAATCCATCATGGAAAAGTCAGACCAAAGGTCCACTGTTGGAGGGAAGGGATAAGGTTGATGTAGAAGGAGCATGAAAAACCTTTCTTTATATTAGCCAGGTATATGTCAAAATTCAGTGAATTTGCACAAAATATTTAGCATTTCATTGTATATATGTTTTATATCAAAGGTGAAGGTAAATAATAAACAAATGAAGAACTCTAATAATATATGTGCTAAATATTTAGAAGAAAGTATATAGGTGTATATACAATTTTTAAAATTATGCATTAGTGGGTAGATAGAAGGATGTAGGTGGATAAATATATGAAATTGATAAAGCAAGTCTAGTAAAATATTAAAGGTAGAATATAAATGACATGAATAAAATTTGCACTATAAAGTTATTTTGGCATTGCTGGATGTTTGAAAATTTTTATAATAAAGTATTGGAAAAGCTAGGGCAAAATAATACCATGTTTACACACACACACACACACACACACACACACTTATTTTCGAGAGCCTTGGTAAATAATTAGTAAAAGTAATTTGAGACAGAATGAAATGATCCAGGTTGGAAACATGGATTTCAGGAAGAAGTGTCCAGAAAAAGTAAATATTGGGATAAATCTAAATGATCACTTTCTAAAAATCAATGTAAGTAGAATTAAAATACAATTGACCCTTGAGCAACATAGGGGTTAATAGTGTGGGCCCTGCACAATCCAAAATCTACATTTAACTTTTGACTACCCAGAAACCTAACTACAGTTGGTCCTTTGTGTCCATGAGTTTTGCATCTGTGGATTCAACCAACGGAGGATTAAAAATAACATTTTTGATCTGTGGTTGGGAATCTGCAGACATAGAGGGCTGACCATACTGATAGCCTACTGTTGACTGAAAGCACTACCAATAACATAAACAGTGAACACATATTTTGAACATAATAAGTATTATATGCTGTGTTCTTACAATAAAATAGAGGAAGAAATACTATTAATGAAATTATAAGGAACAGAAAATACATTTATAATATTTATTAGAAATAATCTGTGTATAAGTGGACCTGTGCAGTTCAAACTTGTATTGTTTAAGGATCAACCTTACATGAAACAACAGCATTAAAGGCAGAACTGAAGTGAGTGGAGTTTAAATGTTCTAAGACCATATAATATGTTTGGTAACAGCACTAATTTATATTGAATTAAGTCAAAGTTGCATGTAATAATATCTAGAGTAAACACTGTATTAATTCTCTAGGACTACCATAATAAATTACCACAAAGTGGGAGGCTTAAAACAACAGAAATTATTCTTTCACAGCTCTGGGAGCTATGTTTCCTCTGAAGTCTCTAGTGAAAAATCCTTCCCCTCTCTTGTAGCTTCTGGTGGCTCCTAACAATCTGTGGTGTTCCTTAACTTGTAAATGCATCACTTCAATCTTTGTCTTCATTGTTATGTGTTTTTCCCTTGTGACTCTCTGTATGTCTTCTCCTATTCTTATAAGAATACCAACCATTGGAATTAGAGCCCAACCTGATGCTACATTACCTCATGCTAACTAATTACAACTATAAAGACAGTATTCACAAATAAGGTCACATTTGGAGGTTAGAGGTAAATATAAATTTTGAGGGTGACACTATCCAACTCATTACAGGCAATAAAATAGAAGAAAAAATGTATAACAAGGAAATTAGTAAAGAGGAAAATAGAAAATAATTGTTAATCCAAAAGAAGTAAAGAGAAGAGATTAAAGAAAACATTAAGTCAACAAACAGGAAAAAAACAATAATATATCACTAATTACATCAAATGAAAATTGACTCAATACAGTCACTGGAAATACAAAGATTTTCAAACTAGGGGGAAAACTGAATTATATGGAGAAATAAATTACATGAAAGCAACTGATTTAAGGGTAAAACTGTGCCTAGTGGAGTTACATGAAATATAAGAATACAGAACATTTAAAGATAAAAAATAAAGAAAATCTTATGAAAATACCGATCAGATGAAAGCTGATGTTACTATTATAATATCAGAAAAAGTAGCCTTTAAATAAGAAACATTATTAGAGACAGAGATATATTTTATAATGATGAAAGGATCAAGTCACCAGGAAGATATAACAGTTCTAAATTTACATTCATATAACAACATAACCTCCAATATATATAAAGTGAAATTTTAAAGACTTTTAGGACTTTTACATAAATTAACAATATAAAAATGGGGACAGACTCATAGATGAAGAGCAGGATGACGGCGGGGGAGGTTGAGCGGGACAAATTTCTAGAATACTTAACTATAAAATTGTCATGGAAGAAACAGACATTTTATATAATTTTGTATCTGCTAAGGAAATTTAACCTGTAATTTAAAACTTTTCTACAAAGAAATTAAAGGTACAGGTGACATTACCCATGTATTTATCTAAATTCTACAAAAACAAAATATTGAAAAAGACAGAACACTTCCAATTCATTCTATAAGGCCAATATAACTCTGATACAAAAACCTGAAAGGATGTTTGTAAGAGAGGAGGAATATGTAGGCTAAGGACTATCATGAATATAGTTGAAAAGTCTTACTGAAAATATTAGTAAAGTGAATCTTACTATCTATATAAATGGGCATAGGTCATCACTGAAAACCATTAATCCAATGAGGTTCCTTTAACATCTAGTCAGTTGATGTACTTACTACATTCATAATATAAAGAAAAAATCATATGATCACCTCTCTAAGTGGATTGAATTTAATAACTATTCATGATTCAGGCGA
Organism: Carollia perspicillata; assembly: GCA_004027735.1. NCBI lineage: Eukaryota > Metazoa > Chordata > Mammalia > Chiroptera > Phyllostomidae > Carollia > Carollia perspicillata. The sequence goes on from PVKM010016378.1 coordinate 4,783, forward strand.
AAAAAATTAATAGGAACCTAGTCAACAAAAGAAAAAAGAAAGGTAAATATAACCACGGACATTGAAATTAAGAACAAACTGACAGTGACCAGAGGGGAGGTTGGAGGGAATAATGGGGGACAGGGGAAAGGGTTTTCAGGAACAACTATGAAGGACACTTGTACAAAACCAAGAGGGAGTAGAAGCAAGAGGGGGAGGTGGGTTTGGCTGGGGTGGGGGAGAGTGGTGGTGGGTGGCAGCAACTGTAAATGAACAACAGTAAAACAGTTTTTAAAAATGTATCAACAAACCAAAAACAGAAAGAAACTTCTGTAATTGAATTTTAAAAAATCTACAAAACCTACAGCTAATATTAAACTTAATGGTAAAATATTCATTTTCCCCTAGAATCAAGAATCATTATTATTTCTATTCAACATTTTTATAAATATTCTAAATAGTGGAAGCACACACAATAAAGAAATAAAAGGTATAAATAAGAAAGCGAGAAATGATATTATCATTTGTAGGCAACTGATTTAAATATAGAAAATGTAGATAAATTATTGTATTTAGTAAAGGAATCCTGCAAGATTGCTAGACACAATATTTAAAAAGTTAATAGTATTTTAAAATAAACCATTCCTAATTACAAAAGATGGCAGTGACGTAGTTGGGAGCAGAGCCCAGTTTTCCCTGTGCCCAGCTGGAACACCTAGCCTTCTGAGGAACAGAGTGAACAATCAACGGAATCACAGCTTATACAAAGTTTGGAGGCCAAAAATTGCAGAGAACATTGAAAAACAGACAGTGAGGAGATTGTGCTGAGATAGTAAGGTCCCTGGGATCTGCACTGCTTTGCCCCCCGCCAGCCCCTGCCACAGGATAAGGGGAGGAGAGTTGGATCACCATCTTCCTCTCCTACCAGAGCAAGGAGGGAAGACCTGTACCAGGAGGGACCTGTATGCTGGAAGATGCTGCAGGGCATAGAGACAAAGTGGGAGACACACAGAGGTGTTACACATCCACTGGGACTGTGGGCAAGGCACCAGAAAAACTGAGTTCCCAGGAGACACCTGTAGAAGGAAGGAGTTGAGCCCTGTCGTATCCTGACTCAGATAGTCTCTGGACTGGTTAGAAAGTTAAGCTGTGTGAAAAGCTGTGTGCTTTTTAAGAACGGTGGCTGACAACTGCTTTGTAAGGAACTTCCCAGCAGCTGCTGGCTTGCCCTGTGGGTGATTTCAACTTCGAGTGCCCAGAGACTGAGTGGCCTAGTGTGGAACTGCACTGCCCAGCTTGTCTCACACTGTGCACAGCTATGTAGTTGATTTTAGCATGGCAGCTCATGGAGGTCCTAGGCTGGAGGCTGGGAAGCTGTGAATATTAAAGCCTAGACCTGATCCCCATCCTCTCAAAACCATATGAAAGGAGAAAATCGAAGCCCAGTCCCTCTCTTTCTGTGGTATCTAGGAAGAGCAGAAGAACTCACTGAATAGGTTTAAAGTCAGCAGAAGACTTTTTTTTCTTTTTGATTCCCCTCTCTCTTCCTTTTTTTCCTTCCCCCAAGTGAGATAATAAGACATGGAGTTATGAAGGGTCCAGAGACAGATCAAAGGGGGGGGGGCATAAGGCTAACACCAAAAACTGAGAAAATGAGACAAATGTCACTTTGCTTCCCCATAGAGCTGGCATTTTATTATTTATGTGTATTATTGTTATTTTTCATTATTTTTACCACTTTTATTTTATTAGTATTTCTTTTATTTCTCTTCCTTACGTATAGTTTTCCTCATTTTATTTCTCAGTTTAATTGCATTGTTTGACTGGTTTTCCTTATTCTTTCTTTATTGTATTTTAATTTTCCTTCTTTCACTTCACCTATGTTCTAATTACACACAACTCTGGATTTGGTACTTTCTATTCTGGTTATCCAAATCATATATTTCTTGTAATATTATTGTTGTTCCAGTACTGTTGTAAATAATTGGTGTTCCATATAATTGTACATAATACACAGAAACCCTCCATGATCTTAGCCCACTTCACTTTAATCCTGAGCATTATTATTGTTGTGGTTAACTCTATTCTCTCTCACACTATGCCTATTTTCTACCCTTTAATCTCACTACATCTCATCATCTAACCTTGCACAAGCACTCTGTTTTCTGGATTCAGTTCACATTCATCCTCGCCTGTGACAAGAGTCTTATCTCTCTTTCACCTTTTATAAAAAGTGGCTAGTTAGGTGAAATATCACAGTTGACACTATACTTACCCAAAGAAACTCCTATCTCTTCTCTATTTGCTGCTACTTTAAATCCCATAAAATACTTTCCTGCTGTCTTAATCCATATTGCCTACCCCCTGCCACTGTTCACATACAAGAATAGATGAGAGCTGCCAACATCAACATACCTGCTGGAGGAGAAAAACCAGCAACAAAGGGACCACCAAAATGTAAAAAACTAAGTACAACAAAAGAGCCCACAAAAAAAGAAGAAAGGGCAAACCTAGAGGGTCCAAACAAGGAGACCTAAGAGACCACACCACTGAACCCCATAGAATTCCTACCATAGAAGTTCACCTTACAAAGACAGCTAGCAAAGGGAAACATCAGGAAGTGCAGAAACAAACAAAAAGAGTCACCTAAAATGGGGAGGCAAAAAATGCAACAAAAAGGAATGGAAGACTCCCCACTAAAAGAGCTAAATGAAATGGAGGTAACAAAACTATCAGATACTGGTTATGAAGATGCTGAGGGAACTCACAGACAACTACAAATAACTGAATGAGAACTACATCAGCATGAAAAAGGAAATAGAAACTATAAACAAAAACCAGGAAGAAATGAACAATAAAACCTCAGAAATAATAATAAAAAAACACACATTAGAAGGAATTACAAGCAGGTTTAATGAAGCAGAGGATTGAATAAACCAGTTGAAGGGCAAGGTAGAAAAAACTCTCAGTTAGAGCAAGAAAAGGAAAAGAGATGCAGAAAGAACAAATAGGTGGTAAGGTAGCTGCAAGACAGCATGAAACATAACAATATCAGTATATTAGGAATAGAAGAAGAAGAAGAAGAAGAGCAAGTGATAGGAAACCTGTTAGAAAAAGTAATAATGGAAAACTTCCTTAATTTGATGAGAAAAAAGAGTCACACAAATCCAGGAAACACAGAGTTCCAATTGAGAGAAACCCAAAGAGGCTGACTCCAAGACATATCATAATTAAAATGGCAAAATTCCAAGACAAAGAGAAAAATCTTAAAGGCAGCAAGGGAAAAACAAGAAGTAACATATGAGGGAGTCCTGATAAGGCTAGCAGCTGACTTCTCAATGGAAACACTCTGAGCCAGAAGAGAATGGCAAGAAATATTCCAAGCAATGAAAACCAGAGGTCTGCCACCGAGACTCTACCCCACAAGACTCTTAATTAAAATGGAAGAGCAAACAAGGAGCTTCCCAGACAAAAGAAGTCTAAAAGAATATACCTCCAACAAACCAGCTCTGCAAGAGATGCTAAAGGGACTGCTTTAAGAAAAGGAAGGAAAAGAGTGAGAGAGAGAGGAACACAGGTACAAAAAATGGCAATGAATAATGGCACCTATCAATAATAACCTTAAATGAATTAAATGCTCCATTCAAAAGAGATAGAATAGCTGAATGGATAAGAAAGCATAACCCACACATATGCTGCCTACAAGAGACCTACCTCAGAAAAAATTCCTATGCAGACTGAAAGCCAATGACTGGAAAAAAATATTCCAAGCAAAGGGAAAGGAAAAAAAGCCAGGGTAGCAATAATCATATCAGAAAAAAATAGACTGCAAAGAAAGGGCCATGCAAAGAGACCCAGAAGGATACTTCATAATACTTAAGGGAAGAATCCATCCAGAAGACATAAACATTTTAAACATATATGCAGCCACACAGGAGCACTCAGATACATAAAGAAAATCATGGAGGACTTCAAGGAAGATATTGAGAACAACAAAATTTTACTAGGGGATTTTAACACCCCACTGTCAAAAATGGATAGATTTTCTAAACAAAATATCAAAAAAAATATTGTGGCATCGAATAATGTCCTAGATCAAATGGACTTAACTGATATATAGAGAGAGACTTGCATCCCAAAGAAGCAAAATGAACATTCTTTTCAAATGTACGTGGAAAATTTTCAAAGATAGACCACATGGTAGGACACAAAACAAATCTCAACAAATTCAAGAAAATTCAAATAAGATCAATCATTTTCTCTGACCACTAAGGACTAAAACTACAAACCAATCTCAAGGAAAAAACTCAAAAACACTGAAACTCATGGAAATAGAGTAGCATGGTATTAAGCAATGAATGGGCCAAGAAAGAGATCAACTAAGAAATCAAAAAGTTTCTGGAAACAAATGAAAATGAACTCACAACAACCCAAAACTTATGGGACACAGCTAAGACAGTCCTGAGAGGGAAGTTCATACCAATACAGGCTTACCTAAAAAAGATAGAAACATTTCAAATAAACAACCTAACCCTGTACCTACACTAAATCAAAGAACAAAATCAAAGACAGCCCAGAGAAAGTAGAAGGGAGGAAATAACCAAGATCAGAGTAGAATTAAATGACATAGAGATGAAAAGCACAATTCTAAGAATCAATGAATCCAGGAGCTGGTTCTTTAAAAAGATAAACAAAATCAACAAGCCTTTAAGCAGACTCATCAAGAAAAAAAGAGAGAGAACCCAAATAAACACTATCAGAAATGAAAGAGGAGAGATTATAACTGATGCCACAGAAATACAAAGCATTGTAAGAAATTACTATGAAGAGCTATATGCCAATAATTTTGAAAACATAGGTGAAATGGGCAAATTTCTAGAGAAATATAATCTTCTAAAAGGAGAGACTCTCCTCTTCAATGAAGAGAAAGCAGAAAGCCTGAACAGGACAATAACAGCTGATGAAATTGAAGCAGTAATAAAAAAAAAAAAAACTTCGAGAACACAAAACCCCTGAACTAGATGGTTTCACAGGAGAATTCTACAGAGAATTTAAGGAAGAGCTAACCCCTATTCTTTATAGACTATTCCAAAAAATCCAAAATGATGGAAGACACCCAAACCCTTTTTATGAAGCCAGCATCATCCTAATCCTAAAACCATAAAAAGACACAACAAACAAAGAAAACTTCATACCAATTTTGCTGATGAACATAGACACTGAAATCCTCAACAAAATATTGGGAAACTGCATCCAGCAATACATTAAAAAGATCATATACCATGACCAAGTGGGATTCATCCCAGGGATGCAACAATGGTACAATATTTGTGAATCAATAAACATAACATATCACATGCACAAAAGCAAAGACAAAAATCATATGATCATATGAATAGAAATGCAAAAAGGATGTGATAAACTACAGCACCCATTTATGGTTAAAACACTCAGTAAATTGGGAATAGAGGGAGCATTCCTCAAAATAATAAAGGCTGCATATGAGAGACATACAGACATCATATTCAATGGGCAAAAACTAAAAGCTCTTCCACTAAGATCAGGAACATGACAAAGTTGTGCACTTTCACCATTTCTATTCCATATAGTATTGGAAGTCCTGGCCACAGCAATCAGAAAAGAAAAGGAAATGAAAAGCATCCAAATTGAAAAAGAGGAAACAAAACTGTCATTGTTTGCAGATGACATGATAGTTTTCATAGAAAATCCTAAGACTCAACCAAAAAAAAAAAAAAAAACTGCTTGATCTAATAAATGAATTTGGCAAAACAGCAGGATATAAATTTAATATTCAGAAATTAAAGGGATTTTTGTATACCAACAACAAAATATCAGAAACAGAAATCTGGAAAAAAATCCATTTTATATAGCAATAAGAAAACTAAAATACCTAGGAATAATCCTGACAAAGGAGATAAAAGATCTGTACTCAGAAAACTACACAACACTGAAAAAAGAAATCAAGGAAGACTCAAACAAATGGAATCAGATACAGTGTATATGGATCAGAAGAGTTAACATAATCAAAAAGTCCCTACTACCCAAAGCAATGTATAGATCCAATGCAATCTGTATTAAAGTACAAATAGCATATTTCACTGACATAGAACAAACATTTGAAAAAGTTATAAAGAACCACAAATCACTCTGAATAGCTGCAGCAATTTTGAGAAGAAGAGCAAAGAAGGAGGCATCACAATACCTGATATCAAACTGTATTACAAAGCCACTGTAACCAAAAGAGCCTGGTGCTGGTATAAGAACAGACACATAGACCAATGGCACAGAATAGAGAACACAGAAATAAACCCAAGTCTCTATGGTCAATTAATATTCAACAAAGGGGGTAGCAACATAAAATGGAATAAAAATAGCCTCTTCAACAAATGGTGTTGGGAGAACTGGACAGCTATATGCAAAAAAATGAAACTCGAGCACCAACTTACACCATACACAAAAATAAATTCAAGATGGATAAAAGACTTAAATATAAGCCGTGACACCATTAAAATCCTAGAGGAGAACATAGGCAGGAAAATCTCAGATATCTCACACAGCAACATTTTTACTGATATGTCCCCCAGAACAAGGGATATAAAGAAAGAATAAACAAATGGGATCTCATTAAAATAAAAAGCTTCTGCACAGCTAAAGAAAACAGCATTAAAATAAAAAGAGACCCAACGATATGGGAAACATATTTGCCAATGATACCTCTGACAAGGGTTTAATCTCCAAAATATACAAAGAATTTACATGAGTCCAATCCAAGAAGACAAGCAACCCAATTAAAAAATGGACAAAGGACTTGAAGAGGCAATTCTCTAAGGAGGAAATACAGAGGATTCAGAGACACATGAAAAGATGCTCAATATCGTTAGCCATCAGAGAAATGCAAATTAAAACCACAACGAGATACCACTTTACACCAGTCAGAATGGCCATCATAAACAAAGCAACAAACAACAAGTGTTGGAGAGGTTGTGGAGAAAAGAGGACCCTAGTTCACTGCTGGTGGGATTGCAGACTGGTACAACCACTATGGAAAACAGTATGGAATTTTCTCAGAAAACTAAAAATGGAACTGCCTTTTGACCCAGCAATCGCACTCTAGGATTGTATCCCAAGAACCCTGAAACACCATTCCAAAAGAACCTATGCACTCCGATGTTCATAGCAGCACAATTTACAATAGCCAAGTGTTTGAAGCAACCTAGGTGCCCATCAGTAAATGAATGGATCAAAAAACTATGGTACATTTACACAATGGCATTCTATGCAGCAGAAAGAAAGCAGGAGCTCCTACCCTATGCAACAGCATGGATGGAAATGGAAGGCATTATGCTAAGTGAAATAAGCCAGGCGGTAAAAGACAAATACCATATGATCTCACCTTTAACAGAAACCTAAACAACAAAACAAACAAGCATGGAAAATATAACCAAAGACATTGAAATAGAAAATGGGATGACAGTAACCAGAGGAGAGAGGGGAGGGAATTTCAGGGGAAAAAGAAAAGGGATTATAGGAACAAGTATAAAGGACACATGGACAAAAACTAATGGGGGTGGAAATGGGAGGGAGGTGGGGAGCACTGGGGGTGTGGACTGGGACGGGAGTAAAAGACAGAAAAATGTACTTGAGTAACAATTAAAATTAGAAAAAATAAAGAAATAAAAAATAATAAGTACATAAATAAGGCTCAATTGAAAAACAAAAACAGAATGGAATTTTCTCAGAAAACTAAAAATGGATGTGCCTTTTGACCCAGCAATTCCACTGCTAGGTTTATACTCTAAGAACTCAGAAACACCAATCCAAAAGAACCTATGCACCCCAATGTTCATAGCAGCACGATTTGCAATAGCCAAATGCTGGCAGCAACCTAGGTGCCCATCATTAAATGAATGGATCAAAAAACTATGCTACATGTACACAATGGAATTCTATGCAGCAGAAAGAAAGAAGGAGCTCCTACCCTATACAACAGGTGGATAGAACTGGAAAGCATTATTGGAAGTGAAATAAGCCAGATGGTGTAAAACAAATATCATATGATCTCACCTTTAACAGGAACATAAACAACAAAAGAAACAAGCAAGCAAAATATAACCAAAGACATTGAAATAGAAAACAGGTTGAGAGTAACCAGAAGGGTGAGGGGAGGGAATTTCAGGGGAAAAGGGGAAGTGGTCACAAGAACTAATATAAATGACATATGGACAAAAACTAAGGGGGGTGGAAATGGGAGGGAGATGGGGAGCACTGGGGGATGAAATGGAATGGGAGTAAAAGACAGAGAACTGTACCTGAACAACAACTAAAATAAAATAATAAAATAAAATAAAATAATAAAATAAAATAAAATAAATAAAATAAAATAAAATAATAAAATAAAACAGACACAAAGACCAATGGAACAGAACAGAAAACCCAGAAATAAACCCAAGTCTCTATAGTCAGTTAATATTCAACAAAGGGGACAGCAGCATGAAATGGAGCAATAATAACCTCTTCAACAAATGGTGTTGGAAGACCTGGACAGCTACATGTAAAAAAAATGAAACTCAAGTGCCAACTTACATCATACACAAGAATAAATTCAAGGTGGATAAAATATTTAAATATAATCCATGACACCATAAAAGTCCTAGAGGAGAACATAGGCAGGAAAATCTCAGATATTCCATGTAGCAATATTTTCACTGATATGTCCCCTAGATCAAGGGACATAAAGGAAATAATAGACAAATGGTATCTCATCAAAATAAAAAGCTTCTGCATGGCTAAAGAAAACAGCATGAAAATGAAAGTAAAACCAACTGTATGGAAAAATATATTTCCCAATGATATCTCAGACAAGGGACTGATCTCCAAAGTATATAAAGAACTCACACAACTGTACTCTAATAAGAGAAGCAACCCAATTAAAAAATGGGCAGAGGACTTGAACAGACCCTTCTCCAAGGAGGATATACAGAGTGTCCAGAGACACATGAATAGATTGTCAGGATCATTAGCCATCAGAGAGTTGCAAATTAAAACACAGTGAGACACCAGTTCACACTGCTGAGAATCACCATCATAAACAAAGCAACAAACAGCAAGTGTTGGAAAGGTAGTAGAGAAAAGGGAACCCTAGTTCACTGTTGGTGGGAGTGCAGACTGGTGCAACTGCTATGAAAACAGTATGGAATTTCCTTAGAAAATCAAAAATGGAACTGCCTTTTGTTCTGGTGATTCCACTGCTAGGATTCAATTGTAAGAACTCTGAAACACCAATCCAAGAGAACCTATGCACGTCAATGTTCATAGCAGCACAATTTACAGTAGCCAAGTGCTGGAAGCAAACTAAGTGTCCATCAGTAAATTAATGGATCAAAGAACTATGGTATCTTTACATAATGGAATTTTACGCTGCAGAAAGAAACAAGGAGCTCCTACCCTTTTCAACAACATGGATGAAACTGAAGAGCATTGTGGTAAGTCACATAAGCTAGGTGGTGAAAGACAAATACCATATGACCTCACCTTTAACTGGAACCAAAACAACAAAATGAACAAGCAAGCAAATTATAAGCAGAGACATTGAAATTTTGAACAGACTGACAGTGACCAGAGGGGAGGTAGGGAATAATGGAGGAAAACCGTGAAGGGTTTGCAGGAACAATTATAAAGGACATATGGACAATAAAAAGAGGAGTGGAAACAGGAGAAGGAGTGAGGGTCCTAGGGTGATGGGGAAGGTTGGTAGAAAAAGCAGAAAACTGTACTTGAACAACAAGTACCATTTTAAATAAATAAACAAATAAACAAACAAACAAATAAATAAATAAATAAATAACCATTCCTAAATAAGCAATCAGAAAATGCAATTTAAAGACAATATTATCACTAGTCCTGGCTGGTATAGCTCAGTGGATTGAGTGTGGGCCTGTGAACCAAACAATCACAGTTCGATTCCCAGTCAGGGCACATGCCGAGGTTGTAGGCCAGTTCCCAGCAGGGGACACATGAGAGGCAACCATACATTGATATTTCTCTCCCTCTCTCCTTCCCTTCCTCTCTAAAGATAAATAAATAAAATCTTTAAGAATTCATAATATTATCACTAACATGACATCACTAAGCATCAAATGTTAGGAATAAATTTAACAAAAATTATGAAAAGTCTTCATGTAGTAAATCAAAAAACATTATTGAGACAGAAAAACATACCTAAATAAATTAAATAAATGCATTCTTACAAGTCAATAGAGTTGTTATATCAAATATGTGAAATGTCCTCAAATTGGCCTGTAGATTTAGTGGAATCCCAATCAAAAACTCAGCAGCTTTGTGTTTCAATGAAAATTGATAAATTATTTCTATTTTTTAATGGAAATGTAGTATAGTGACAGCTATAATTTTGGTCAATTATGGTTGACCAAAATTAGTCCAAGATTAGCCAAGGTATTTCAGAAGAATAATAAAGTTAAAAGCCTTATACTAATGTATATTGAAATTAATATGAAGAAATAATTAGCTAAAACACAGTTTTCCTCCTTATGCAGCCACATCATAATTTCAACTAAACCATAGGACAACCATCATTCAGAACCATCAGAAATTGAGCTGAGTGAAAATCCCACAACTATATAAATAAGAAGAAACCACACTGCGACTAGTGTGAGGTGTGGAGATGAGAAAACGACTGGTCTCATAACCACATGTGGAAGATAATAATTGGGAGGGATATCTTAGGAATGAGGGGTTCCAGCTCTACACCAGGTCCTCCAGCCAAGGGTTCCACTGCTGGGAAATCTCAATAACTTCTGACTATAAAATACAGCAGGGATTGAAGCTGTAGAAGACAAACTGAAAAAGTCCTCTTAAAGGACCGACATATAGATTTACTCAGACTCACTGCCTCTAAGCTAGTGTCAGAGCAGCAAATGAAAGTCATCAGAACAAAAAAAGACAAAAAAATAGAGAAGTAAGCAGAAATTTTAAATATACAAATTAATTATTTAAAAATAGCAATAATCTACTCACTACATTTTTAAAGTTGAATTTAATGGGATAACTGGTTAATAAAATTGTATAATTTTAAGCAGTATGATTCTATACATATATGTATTTTGTATTATGTGTTCACCATCCCAATACATGTCTTTCCATTATCATTTATCCCCACTACCTTCCTCTACCTCCTCTTACCCCAATTTACCTCTGGCAATGACTATACTGTTGTCTATGAAAATTTTTTTCTTAATCCCTTCACCTTCTTCACCCAGCTCACTACCCATTCCCATCGGACAGTAGTCAGTCTATTCTTTGTAACTATGAGTGAGTTTCTATTGTGTGAGTATGCAGTTTTTTCTTGTATTATTATTTATTATTATATTATTTACCATTTTACTTTTTCCCGCCCTTGTATTCAATTAGTGAATTGTATCAGTATTAGAAATATAAATATAGTACGTTAAGTAGGAAATTGAAGAGGCATGGAGATTATAGAAAAATCCATGAGATAAAAAGGAGACAAGAATAATGTTGGTATTGTATGATCACCAGATTAGATAATTTGAGAGCTTAGTCGAGCAGTGTAACTGATGTTGATGTCCCACCCCATAATGTTTCCATCTACTTCTGAGTTCTGCAGTGTGGTACACAGTTTCTCTAGTCTCTAACAACTTTCTTTTTTAAATTATTATTTATTTTTATTTAAACTATTCTTTAAAAAGATATTTTTAAAATATTTTATTGTTGTTTTATTACAGTTGTCCCAATTTTCCCCCTTTGCTCTCTTCTGCCCAGCCCACCACCCACTGCAACAATCAATCCCCATCTGACAGATTTCTTCCTCAAACACCTGTGTCTCTCTGATTCTCTGCAAAAGGGTTTACTTTCATGTCACAGTTGCTTGCTTAACCCACACATGGTGGCTTGGAAATGCCAAGGAATTAATGCACCAATGGGAAACCCTCAGCCAGTGAGGATGACACTTAGTGGTCAAATATTTCACCTTGTCTTTTCCTTGGTAAGATAACTTTGATGTATATTGCATATGCTTTTCCATAAGGTTTTCAGCTGCATTGAGTTTCAGTTGACCACAACACCAATCTGTTCATTAACACATCATTTATTGGCTTTTCAACCTTCCTGATCTCATTTTTATTTCTCCCTAACTTGTGCTTTCTAGGATCACAGAACAAATAGAATCCTCTTTTGTGTTAGTCCATCCTAAGACATTCTGACCAGGCAGAGAGGAGATTTTCACAAAGAATAAGTTTTTTCAAATATGAATTCCAGTGTTAATATTAATAAAGTTATAATGACAGTAGCCACAGATAAAACAAGCATATGGTAATTAGAGTGGGAAAAACAGTTTAGTCAGAATCATTTATTTTTCCTTTTTATTGAATTTACTGGAGTGACACTAGTTAACAAAATTAAAGAGGTTTTAGGTGTACAACTCTACAACACATCATTTGTACCCTGTATTGGATGCTTACCACTCCAAGTCAAGTCTCCCCCCATCATCACTTATTTCCCCTAAATCCTCTTCCATGTCCTCCTACCCACATCCTCCTGGCAATAAATCACACTGTTGTCATGTCCATGAGTTCTTTCTATTTTTTTTTTGATCAATCCCTCCAACCACCTCCACCTATCTCCCCACACTGAGAGCTGTCAGCCTGCTCACTATCTAAGAGTTTGTCTCTAGTCTGCTTGTTAGTTCATTTTGTTCATTACATTCCACCGATGAGTGAAATCATATGGTACTTGTATTTCTCTGACTGGCTTAATTCACTTAGCATAATGTTCTCCACATCCATACATGCTGTCCCAAAGGGTAAAATTTTCTTCTTTTTTACAGCTGAGTAGTATTCTATTGTATAAATGTAACACATCTTTTTTTTTTCTCGTCATCTACTGAGGAACACTTGGGCTGCTTCCAAAGCTTAGCTATTATAAATAATGCCACAACAAACATGGGAATGCATATATTCTTTCAAATTAGTATTTAGGATTTCATCAAATAAATTCCCCAAATTGGACTCGCTGGATCCTAAGTTAGTTGCATTTCTAATTTTGGTGTAACTCCATGCTGTGTTCCACAGTGGCTACACTAATTTGCATTGCCACCAACAGTGCATGAGGGTTCCATTTTCTCCACATCCTAGCCAATACTTGATGTTTGTTGATTTATTGATGATAGACATTCTGACAGATATGATGTAATATCTCATTGTGGTTTTAATTTACATTTTTCTGATGATTCCTAATGTTGAGCATCTTTTCATATGTCTATTGGCCATCTGTATGTCTTGAAGAAGTGTCTGTTCAAGTCCTTGGCCCATTTTTTAAATTGGATTGTTTGTCTTCCTGGTGTTGAGTTGTATGAGTTCTTTACAAAGTTTGGATATTAACCCCTTCTCATATGTATCTTTGGTGAATATATTTTCCCACTCAATGATTTGTCTTTACATTTTGTTTGTGGTTTATTTTGCTGTGCAAAACGTTTTTTGTTGGATGTAGTCCATTTGTTTATTTTTTTCTCTCTCTCAGTGAGCCTGGTTAAATGTCTGTCAATCTGTCTTCTCTTCAAAGAACCAGTCTTGATCCCATTCATCTTTTGTACTTTTTACTCTATTTTGTTTATTTCTGCTTTCTCCTTTATTATCTCCTCTACTCGCTTGGATTTTGTTAATTATTCTTTTTCTAGTTCCCTTAAGTCTAAAGTTATCTGTTTATTTGAGATATTTTTGTTTCTCAAGATAGGCTTGTAATGCTATGAATTTCTCTCTTATGACAGATTTTACTATGTCCCATAGATTTGGGGCTATTTTGTTCTCATTTTAATTTTTAAAGGTATCTTTTGATTTCTTCCTTGATCTCATATTGATGTGTTCATTGTTTAGTAACATGTTATTTAACCTTCATGTCTTTTTGTGGTTTTTAGTGTTTTTCATGTGATTGATTTCTAGTGTTATACCATTAGAGTGAGAGATGATTCTTGATATAATTTCAATCTTCTTAAATTTATTGACACGTGTTTTGTGTCCTAAAATGTGGTTTATCTTAAAAAGAAAGTTCCATGTCCATTCGAAAAGAATGTATATTCTGCTTTTGGATGAAATGTTCTAAAGATATCAACTAAATCCATCTGACATAGTGTGTCCTTTAAGGCTGCAGTTTCCTTGTTAATTTTCTGTTTGGAAGATCTATAATTGATGCTAATGTGTGTTAAAGTCCCCTACTATGACTGTATTACTGTTGACTTCTCCTTTTATGTCCATAAAGAATTGCTTTATATATTTAGGTTCTTCAATGTTGGGTTCATAAATGTTTACCAGAGTTATATCCTCTTGTAGGTTTACTCCTTTTATCAATATGTAGTAGTTTTCTTTGTCTGTTATTGTAGGGTTTGTTTTAAAGTCTATTTTTTTTCAGCTATAAGCATTGCCACCCCAGCTTTTTTTCATTTTAATTTTCATAAAATATCTTTTATCATCCTTTAATTTTAGTCTGTGTGTATCTTTCTTTCTGTGGTGTGTCTCTTGCAGACCGAATATATATGAGCTGTGTTCTTATCCATTAAGCTACCCTATGTCTTTTGATTGAAGCATTTAAGCCATTTACAGTTAAAGTGATTACTGATAAGTATGTATTTATTGCCATTTTACTCTTTATAACTTTCTTCTCCTTCTTCTTCTTCTTCTTCTTTTCTTCTTCTTCTTCAAGACCCTTTAACATTACCTGTAATAGTGATTTGGTAGTAAGGACGCCTTTAGTCTTTTTTTTTTTTTTTTGAAGCTCTTTATTTCTTCTTCAATTTTATTATAGCCTTCCCAGGTAAAGTAGTCTTAGTTGTAGGTCCTTTCTTTTCATTACTTTGTATGCCTCATGCCAATCCTTTTTGGCCTAAAATGTTTCTGTTGAGAAATCAGCTGACAATCTAATATGAGCTCCCTTGTAAGCAACCATCTTTCTCTTGCTTCTTTTAAGGTCCTCTTTGCCTTTTACCTTTGCCATTTTACTTATGATGTGACTTGTTGTGAGCCTCTTTGAGTTCATCTTGTTTCAGACTTGTCTGTGATTCTTGAACTTGTATGTGTGTTTTTTTTTCCCCCCACCAAGTTTGGGAAGTTTTACATCATTATTTCTCCAAATAGCTCTAAATCCTTATTTGCTCTCCTCTTCCTCTGTTACTCCTCTCTACCCCTCTGTAATGATGTCAATATTGTTACACTTCATGTTGTCTCAAAGGTCCCTTAAACTATCCTCATTTTAAAAAGTTATCTTTGCTTTTTGTTGCTAGTATTGGATATTTTCTTGTACTGTGTCTTTCAAATCACTGATTCAATCTTCTGCTTCATCACATCCAAGGAAGTGTTTATTCCTTCTAGTGTATCCTTCATTCTAGATACTGTATTTTTAATTTCTGACTCTTTTTTATGGTTTCTATGTCTTTTTTATGTTTACTATCTCTTAAGTTAAGTTTTCATTGATTTCATCCATTATTCCCCTATGTTCCTTGAGCTTTCTTTTAACCATTATTTTGAACTCTATATCTGGTAAATTACTTGCCTTCATTTTATTAAGCTCTTTTTCTGGAGATTTCTTCTGTTCTTTTATTTGGAGCATGTTTCTTTGTCTCCTCATTTTGGCTACCTTTTTCTGTTTGTTTCTATGTGTTAGGTAGATCTGCTATGACTTCCAGCCTTGGTAACAGGTGTTGTGTGGTCAACAGGTGTTCTCCTTGGGTATCTATGCTGAATGCTCCAGCAATTCCCCTGTGTGAGTTGTGACCCTTGTGTTGTAATTGAGTCTTGAATGCTATTGTCCCATTCATGTGTAGTGTCAGCTCTCAGTCTAGTTAACTGTGTAGATCAATCCCAACCACAGTGTATGAGCTGCTATGCAGTTGTTAATCACTCACAGAAGAATTTGCCTGAGCAGGATCTGATGCATGCCAAGATGTCTCTGTGGATGCCACTTGTGAAGCTAATTAGATAATGCTCTAATATTGTCTAAAACTGCCCACTGGATGTGTTTGTTCTGGAGCCCCTTGTAAGAGATTCTAATGCAGATCATTATCAGATGCTACCTGTGACTGATTCTGTGCTACTTGTTTGGAGATACAAAGTGATTCATGGTTTGTGATTGCCTTTGCTGGGCCTGAGTGTTCTTGGAAATGGTCAAGCTGTACACCAAAGCTTATTCTACCAGAAGTGGGCCTTGGGACAAGTCAGCAAACATCCTTAGGAACCCCAAGGTCCCCTTCCACTTACTTTGCACGTCATCTGCCTGTTAGAATGAGTCACTAAAAGAGCCTCTAGTGGTACTCAAGTTGAATGCAATAGATTCTTAGTGAGTTACTAGCTAGGGGCAAGAGGTGTTCTTCAGATGTACACAGGTACAGTCTTAGTGCCTGTGCTGGATCTGAGGTCATTCAGAAAATATCCCAGTGTAAACCAACTTTAAATGCCACCCATTGGGTTCTTGTACATCTTTGTGGTATGCTGGGTTCTTAGAAAGTTATCAGGGTGAGGGCAGGAGAGTTTATTAGGCATAAACACACCAAGATTTGGCAGTGAGAAGAGAAGTCTCAGCACTGGTCAGGAAAGTGAGAAAAAAATGTCCCTGTCCTAGACCCACACAACTTAATCTGCCCCAGAAACTTCCAGGGACCTGATGTCAGGATGATGGGCTCACTGGGAGTTAAGAGAGAGATAGGTATTGGTCAGGTTTGGAAGAATTTCAGGAGTGATGCCCCTGCTCCAGGGTCACACAATACAAACACAGACATTCTCAGATTCTGACCAAAATTTAGTAGAGTGGAGCCACAAAATGTCAAGACGGTGGGGCCACCAGGAGTTTGTAGAATGTGTCTAGTGAGGGGAAGACACCATTTAGAATTGCAGGAAAGTGTGAGGAATGGCCCATGCCCCTAACCCACACAACTCAATCATACCACTTGGGTCTGCCTAGATCTCTATACATAAGGTCTCTACACTTTTTAGCAGGGTGGAAGCTCTACATGGTGGGGCAACAGGAAACTCAGTGGGTGGGGCTAATGCATTTCCCTAGGCTGATGCCCCTATAGAGGGGCATGCTTCCCATAAGAAAGATGACATCTTGGGTGTAGTAGAGTGACTCATCACAGGTACTCTTGGTGGTTGTCCCTTACCTCTTTCTCCAGAGCCAGAAAATCTACTCTCTTCTTGCAGATCTCTAGTCTACTCAACCCTCTCTCCATCAGAGCCCAGGGTGAGTGACTGTGAAAGAGATTGTCAGCACTGGCCTTGTAAGAGGTTGTCTGTGTCTCTAGCTGTCTCTCCCTGATGGACAGAAACTTTTCTGCTTTTCAAATCCAGATATTATGTGGGTACCTATTTCCATTTCACTCATATGTTTGGGCTGGGAAGCCCACTTTGAGACCCACACTTAACTGAAGAAACCCCCTGTAGGTGACATATCCCTCTGGAAACTCAGCCACCACCTGTAGGAGCAGGCAAGCCCTTCTTGCATCTCTGAACTTCCTACCAGTCTTGATATGGCTTCTTCTGTAGATCCTTGGTTATAAGACTTTTCTTCAGCTAGCCTTCAGTTGGTTATTCAGGATGATTGTTCTATATTTTAGTTGTAATTCCAGTTTTGTTCTGGGAGGAGGTAAGTGTAGCTTCCACTTGCTCTGTTATCATCTTAAACTGCCAACTATATCTTATTATACACAACATATTTTGATAGAAAATTGTTTTCCAAAACAAAAAAGTGAAAAAAAAAACTATCATTGTTTTACATTTTTACAAATCTGTTTAATATCTGGCTCAATAAAAAATAGCTGGATTGTTATGAGATATCATGAAGCTTTTGGAAAACTTTACTATGATCATATGAGAGATTGGGAGTGAAAAAGGTAAAAGAAAAACCCTCATGTGTTATTATTTAAATAAATTCATCCTCCAGGATCCCCTAAAGGATCTTTCAGACCACTAGAAATCCCCAGACTACTCTGACTTGAAATCCCCAGACTACACGGTTCAGGAAATTTATGAGATTTTGTCTACTATATTTAGTCAATTTTTGTAAGTGTTCCATGTTCTTCTTTTGAAAAAAAGAAGAGTCGGAAGGAAATTATACCTGTATTGTAATTAATATGTGTAGTAGTAATATTTAAATATAATATCAGATATATGAATACTTTCATAGATTATAAATATAAATCAAGATTCAGTAAATTATGGCTTGTTTTTGTATGGTCTTTGAGTTAATTATAGATTTTATATTTTTAAAGGATTGCTAAAACATAGATATACACATACACAGACACACAGAAAAGAATATGAAGTAGAGACCATACATGGCATGCAAAGTCTGAAATATTTTTATTTGGCTTCTTACAGAAAAAGTTTGCATACCCATAAATAAACACACTACCAATTATATTTCTCATATTAGATATCACCATATATATATATATATATATATATGAGGTCTGTCCAGACCTCATGAAATATTAAAACTAGAGACATTTATTGCATAAGATGCAAGATATAAGAAACATTGTAAATGGAACAATGACACCTCAGTCCCCTTCAAAGTGGGCACCTTGGGATCTCACACAGTTCTCTTGACATCAACTGCCCCCATTGTATTTTCCTAAAACTCATTGATGATCTGAAATATCTTCCCTTTCAAAGATGAATTAGTTTTGGAAAAAGCCAGATGTTGCAGGGCACCAAATCTGTGCTGTAGGAGGGCTAAGTCACCTGGACTTGATGTTTTGCAAAGAAAGAACTCTGCATGAAATATGACACATGAGGATGCACATTGTCATGATAAAGCTGCCAATTACCAGTTATCCATAGCTGCAGCCATTTCATTCTATTGTATGTCTCAACAGATGAAGAACATTGAAGTAGTACTCCTTATTAATTGTTTGGCCTGGAGGGACATATTCGTGATGGACAAAACCTTCCTAATCAAAACACACAGTTAACCTGGTCTTGATCTTGCCCTGACTTTGCCATGCCTTCTTAAGGTATGGAGAACCAGGTGAATTCCATTGGGATGACTGGGTCTTTGTGTCCAGATCATATTCATAGAACCCACAATTCATCTTCAGTTATGAACTTCTTGAGGAAATTTGGTTCATTGGTAGTGGTTTGAATCAAGTCATTAGCAACTGCACCATGATGTTCCTTCTGCTTTGGTAGCAGAAGCCACAAAACAAATTTTGCCATGACATGCTTCATGTCAAGATCTTGTGTCAAAATCTTGGACACAGTAGTTTTTGCAATCCGCAGATCTGTTTCTAGTTCTCGCACTGTCAGTTGCCTATCTTTGCTAATTTCAATCTGTATACTATCAACATTCTCGGGTGTTCTGCTTGTTGCAGTCCTTCCAGAATGTGGATCACTTTCAATAAGTTCTTGACCACCTTTGAATTGTTTGTGCCACACTTTTATTTGCTCTGCACTCATCTTATCATCTCTGAAAGCCTTCTGAATCATCTGAATAGTTTCTGAAGAGGAATGTTCAAGCTTAACTCAAAAGTTAATGCAGATTCATTGTTCTGTTCGCCCATTTTACATGCGATGGCCACACAGTACACATGCTCACTCAACAGTATCTACACCACCACCACCCCTGACTAGCTCAGTGAACTCATTATTCATGCATACACATTCCTGCCCACTCTCCTTGGATGCCAGGTTACATCGATGTTGTGCAAACCGTTCTCATTATATGAACAATGGCTGGGCTTTTTCTGTACACATCTTGTATTTTTTATATTAGCTATAACCATAGGTTTTTCTGCTTGGCAAATTTTGAAATAATGTAGTTTGTTAAAAGCCTCTTAGTATGAATATATACATTAATAGCAGTTTTTAAAGTTTTGAGTTTCTATGTTTTAACAACTGCCATATATTCTACTTTTAATTGTATTTCTTCTGATTTTACTATTACCAAATAACTTTTATATTTATAGGCTGTTTTTTATGTGTCTCTGCTAAAACATATATTGTCATATGATGAATTTTTTACACAATCTTATAGTATTTGACTTCAAGTGGGTTTATTTGATTCACTTACATTTTTTTGTGTAAGTAATATTAGCTGTCTTCGATCATCTCAGTATCTCATGTTCTTTTTTTAAATTTACTTACTAGTTAATTTGGCTGTCTGCAGTGCATATTTTTTAATTTTCTTAATATTCTACTAATTTGTAAGGCATATTGCCCATTGTAATACAATCAATGGTTATGAACATCCATGCAAATATTTGAAGCAACAATGGCAGAAATGAAACTATCTATTCAAGAAACCCATAGAAAAGATATACATGTATATATGTATATATATATATATGATCATATTTAAAATGATAAATAAAATGGCAGTCACTCCCTTTTATTGTATCAGAATCTGTGCAAAGCATTCACATAAATCAGTTCATTTAATCCTCACAAAATTCTTGTGAGTAGGTCCTCTTACAAATAAGAGCTCACAGGGCTTAAATAAATTGTTTCTAATGATTTTCCCAGTGAGTGGGAGACATGGAAGTCAAACCACTGCCTGGCTGAATCTACAACCCCACCATTAACCATAGTAATATGCTTTGGTTCTCAGTGAACTGGTCAGTCTGTCCCAGAGAGCCCAAAGGGAAGATTCTTTCCTTACTGCAGTCATTTATCCCAACCCTGCCCACTGTAGAAGGAGATGTAGTGGACTGTGTTTGAGAGATCCATCGCTCCCTTGGAAGCAATGTGAATTTTTCAGATGTATTGAACAGATATTTACAAAAGTCCCCAGAAAACTTGGAGGAAACTTTAGTGTTTTAGGTCTGGCGGGGACAGAAAGGATGATTATTCTAAGCTCCCAATTCACAATCATCTTTTAAATTCCAAATATGCACTACACACCATGTGGCTGAGGCCAATTTATTGGCCCTTTTAGAAGTGAGTTATTCAAATTTTCAGTATTTACCTATGTTCACCATCTCTTTTACTTAGTTTTTCATTTGTTTTATAATGTTTGGTTGTTCTATCTGTCTCTTTTAGACCATAACCTCCTTAGAACCCAAATAGGCCTTTTTAAAATATCTTACAGCTTTCTAAATTTATTTCATTTTTAAAAGATATTACTTATTTATTTTTAGAGAGAGGGGAAAGGAGGGAGAAATAGAGGGAGAGAAATATCAGTGTGTGATTGACTCTTACATGTCCCCTACTGGGGACCTGGTTCATAACCCAGGCATGTGCCCTGACTAGGAATCAAACTGGTGATGCTTTGGTTCACAGCCCATGCTCAATTTACTGAGCTACATTAGTGAGGGCTACTTTCTAAATTTACATGTAACTAAATAGTTTGTATATGGTCAGAGGTGGGGTTGGCTGTAGTGGGGGAGATTGGTTGCGGGGGGGGGGATGGAAACAACTGTACTTGAACAACAATAAAAATATACATAAAATATTTAAAAACTGTTTTTATTGACTACTCCTTATAATGTTTTAAATAATATGAAATAAATAGCATTAGCATATAGTTTGCATTTTTCAGCTGAAAAGATGAAGGCAAATTATATCATGTATAGTCTTTGTCATCCATTTGAATCAGACGTAACTTTTTCAAACAGTTGACACTCAATGTTGGTTTGTGAGGATCCTGTAGTCTGATGGAGGAAAAGGCACCTGAGAAGTGTTAATTCATGTGCCTGCCCCCAGTAGGAGGCTAACATAACTCAAAAGGGGTGAAGATGAGAGGCATTGGCAGCAGCTGGGCTCCTGCTTTGTCTGAGAAGTCTGCACATCAGGTCAGTCTTCCAGGCAGCCTTGCCCTGTTTAAACACAACAACTGGGGCTTTCTTGCTAGCAGTCTTTCAGACTGTGGCTCTGTTTGACTTGAATGATGAGAGTAAAATTTGAGGTTTACCTGCACGAAAGAGTATTGTAGTTACAAATACTGCCCCTATTTCAAAAGAGACAGCAAAGCCTGATGGGAAAGAGCTCCAGGGTATGTTTAGCTTGAATCCCACTTTTTCCACTTATTAGTCATGAGATTCTCCTGTGCTTGTTTCTCCATCTGTAAAATGGAGCAATAATAGTACCTCCATCACAGGGTT